>JAWWEQ010000027.1:17447593-17489811 GCA_035583055.1 Torymus tubicola
TTTTTTTGATATTGCAAGTGTGAGTCGATGTTACTATGTATTATAGTAATTTTTAATACATCATTTTTCTCAGTGCAAGTAAAACAAAAATGTATGCATCTACTGCGCGAGCTTCCGTACCATCATAGTTAAATTGAGCTCTCTGTGTAGATTCGTGAAAAGCATATTCTTATCTTATTGTTCTAATACCTACATATTGTACATATTATTAAATACTTATACGACAATATTCGCTGAAAAAACAATCAAAAATATTTTATACATATATATACTATATAGGCAGCTGCATGTATTCGGAATTCATATATACTATTCCTTACTAATTGTTATAATTGCAAAAAAAACTTTTCTAGAAATCCCCACGACGAAGATAAATCCAACGAACGAGAGGCGCAGCAAGGACTACGAATTTAGAAGATGACCGGCTTCTGGTCGAGCGATTATACGCCGGCATGCGTTCTCTCGCCGCCACTTTTTATCCCGACGATTTATTATCGAATTGTCGGGGCACGTGTGCACACACACACACACACACACTTCCCTCTCGTAGAATTGTTTACGATCAACCGGGGAAACCGTTTGTCCAGAACCCGCGCGCCGTCCGGCACACTTCTTCTTGCGCGATATATAATTGCGAACAATTCGCCAGGGTGGCTCGAGTAATGCTTTTTTTTTTCTTCGAGCACACGCGACGGCTTATACAAGAAGTCACGTGTGTGCGCATTCGTATATATATATATATATATATATATATATATATATATTCTTTCTCCATTCTTGCCCAAGCACTTTATCACACTGGATCGCGCGCGGTACAAAAGTTCTTTCGACTGTGCCTGATTTCTTAAGTTGTATTGTTCATTTTTCTTCTGATTATGAATGTGCGCACTTGAAGTGGTCAAAATGGAGAATGGAGGTTCGGGGCGAAGAAGAAGAAGAAGAAATGCTGAATTATTAAGATGAGCTTAATTTGCCTTTAAATTTATGTTTCTTCATTCTCATATAGAACTTAATTTTAACGCGTTCTTTTTTTTATAGTACAGGTACGACGGAAATTCGTCTGATAGCGAAAATACTTTCTCATCATAACCAGACTACGCAACGAGACCAAAAAGTACATCAAGAACAAGGCAACGAGCGGCAGCTTGCCGTCTCGTTCAGGGGGTTGAACTGAAAACCATTAACCATACCGTAAAAGAGCATAACAAAAACTTCCAAACGCTACCGAGAAAACAAATGAGAAAAATAAACGCGCAAGAAGCCAAGTATCCGAAACATTCCCAACGCAGTAGCAAGGCAGCAGGCGCGACGCAAAATTTAATCTCTCTCTCTCTCTCTCATGCGCAAAAAAGAAACGCGGTAGCCACGCAGCGGAGGACGACGCTCGCACGCCCCTTTTAAAAAGTAATACGCGCGAGCGCGAAACGAGATTCTAAAATACATCGAGGAGCAACAAAAAAGGGACTCGAGCTAAACGGAAACGAGCGATAGCGCCTCTCTCTCTCTATTACGCTGCATATTTTCGTGGCTCTGCACGATTAACGCTATACGCTTAGATGGAAGAGTAAGGAAGGGAGGAAGGGTATAGAGACAAAGACGCGCGCGCCGTATTCATTTGCAGTAAACGATGATAAAGCGGCGGTCCAACCCTCGTGCAAGAGAGGACCTATCATCTTGCTTGGTATGTATATATATGCTCGCACCCAATTGCGAACGGTCCCAGACGCTGGATGCGAAAGATAATTGATATGTAGGTAACGAGAGGTTACTACTGTATATAGGGTCTCCCAGCGGGTAATTAAGAACACGTTGGTGAGTTTATGCAAGAGAGAATATGCGCGGTGGTATATTAGTTTGCGCCGAACCAGGGTGAGAATGGATATAATATTGTGTGTAAGAGGTTTATATCAGGTTGTGAGAGGGAAGCTTTGTAAAGACTTTATTTTGAAGTACGAGAGAATGTACGAGAGATCGGTAGCACTTTTCGTATACTCAATAGTCGACTGACTATTGATCGATAGATATTAGAAGAATTATAATATCTATAAAATCAGTGTTAAATCAATCAATAAAGTTTCTCCATGCACTGTCTGTAAATATAAAATGATATCTCTGAGTCTGCAGATATCTCTATTTCATTATGACAGTTCTTATCCATCAATAGTTTATAATTTAATATCATTTCAGGATGAAAAAATATTTGTTGCAAAATACATGATCAAATCTTATTTTTAGAAACAACGCGTTAATGAATCAAACTTTACTTATTACATGCCGGTCTAATATACTAAGACCCCATGAGTTCAAACTTTGAAAGCACTCACCTTACGGAATTTCGTTGAACTATAATAAAGTTTGGGATTTTATCCTTATAGTACTGGTCGATATGGTAGAAATTACGTTTTAAACAGCTATGTACCGTTGACTACTCCTATGCTGCAAGTCTGTAAATGCGATTTCTTCTTTATCGACTCACGGTAGTTGGGTAAGTAAAATACCATGAAATGGACACTTACCATTACTCGTTAAGGTTACTATAATATAGTAACTATAATTAGTATATATATTGTATAATGACACAGCCGTCTCATGCTTTCATATTCGTATTTTAAACCCGCCAAACAGGACACTGCCCTTGTATAAATTTGTTTCAAAAACTTTCTAAAATGATTTTTAACTTTCATTTTATTAATGTGTATTAAAGTTTAGATATATGCATATTATTGACTTATAAAATGAAGAGTTTTTGATATAAATTACATATTTTTATAATAAATAACTTTTAGAAGATGTAAAAAAAATTATAAGAAATTGAATAAAACGTAATAATAACTAAAAATATTTATTTTTTTGTATAATTATATTTTTATTTAAAAAATATAAACATAAAAAACATACAAAAGAATTGTACAATAATATGGCGTATTTTTGCATGAAAAATAATTTAAATCAAAATTGAAGATAATACTATAATAAAATAGCTTTTATTTTATATAAAATGCAATGCTCTTTTATTCGATGCCAATTTTTATTGTATAAAGAATATATAAATTAATGTATTATTCGAGTACATAAATTATTGCGCATATGTACCACAATATTATCGTAACTTTATCCTAACTTATTATTTACACATGACTGCGAGATTAAGTTTAACACAATATGTACAAAAAATAATTCAAACTTTTACAGAAAAATCTCCTTGATATCACCACTCTGATTGAATTTAATTTACAAAGATGCTTACGATCGTAATTGCATTAAAAGATACATTTACGCGTACATCATTTACATAAATATATAACTAAAATTAACCTATAATGCCTGCAGTTCATCGCGACTAAATCGTGTACTTTCATACTTTCTCTTCACAACATACAATTGAAAAAAATCTTTACAATCATCACAAAATGTGAAAAATATCCTTTAAAAAAATTGACTATTTTTGAAAGTTAAGTTACTCTAATTTATAATTTTTCAATGTTTTATTTTAAAAATCTACGCCAATTATTAGGAATTTTGATTACATGAATTTGAAATTTAACCTGCTCGACTTATGCGTCACTACATCCAAGACCAGCAGACCAATTACAAATTCCTCCGATTGGATCAAAAGATAGTTTGGCCGGACACGTATATTCTGTTCCCACAACTATGCCATTAACCATTTTAGCGCAAGTAATGAATTTTTTGCATGAACTGGGGTGCGGGAAATTTCCTTGATCGAGACATTTAATTAAACCTCTACTAGTGATAAGAAGTTTGCCATTCGGTTTACCAACAAAACGTTCTTCTTCATCCTCATAATAATCGTAATCCGTTACTGCAGGCTTATAAGGCCGAGAACGAATCTGATAAGAATTTTGCGAGGCAATGCGATCAAAATCATATTTCTGTCCTTGTCGGCGCCTTTCCGAAGATATTACCCTTCTCGGACTGGTGATCGTTGGGGTTTCTTCAGTCGTTCGCGGAGATATTGTCGTGCTGATTTTGCGCCTGAAGTTGGACCTGGTGATTGCTGCTCTACCTATTATCGTGGAGCGTGTAAATATTAGTAAAATATTTTTACATATTTTAATGTTCAATTTTAACGCACATTAGCCACGTGTATGCATTAATTGCTTGTTAAAAACAGACAGACATAAAAGTTTTTTTTTTCCCATAGAGTTAAGCACAGTTAAGTCGCTCTGCACATGATGCGAGTAAGCTCATGTGAGAATAGTGCGCAGAAAAGACAGAAAATGAAAAAACATATTAACCGAGAGAGCCCCAATTGCCTTAAAAGTAATACCATGTTTAGAACTGAACTTAAGAGATAAATGAAAGTAATTCTAAGATTCAACAAATATGTGTCAATTCACATTTGGCACATACAATTAAATAAAAACGCAATAAATAGTGTAAAATACAGTACGCTGTTTTGTGAAAAGAACCACAACCATGCCACTGCAAGATGACCATGAAAACAATGATCCTGCGCAAGAGTTAGTTGTCGCTTAATGTAAACGCAGTCCATAGCCAGGCGTTGAGCTGTGTATTAAATTATTAAAAAAACACCTGCCAGTCGATAAGATGATAGAAATAGTATGTATGGAGCGATAATGTAGAAAAGTAATACGTAGTTTGCTCAATAAGTAGATTCGCAACCATTTAAAACAGATTCAGTCACATGATTATATATATCGTAGCCGAGGGTTTTATACCCGAATCAGTTGTCGAGGTAAGAGATGCTGGTGGATCGGCTAATATCAGTTCCAAATTTTGTGGATTCCCACTTTGATCAGCTACAATTCCCACCACGCGTGTATTGTCTATACCGATTTGCACCGGATAGATTTTCGTCGTTGGGGCTAACGTCGCGGACGAAATGGCTGTATAAACGCCTCGAGGTAGTAGTTGATCCCCTGGTCGTCGGAATAAGTTTAATCCTGGATTCCTCGAGGTATTTACCTGTTTTGAGCGTCATTTTATTACTACAAGAATATTTCTTCTACGTGCATTACATAATTGTGTTTATAGCATTATCATACAATATAGTACACTTTTAATTGAGTGCTTTTTACAGTGTGTCATAAAAAACGTGAAAATACTCAGGTGCGTATACGTTCGTGAGATCAATTTTGAGAGATGTCAAATTATTTTCAAGATTTTTCGCACTAATTTTAATTTCATGTAAAACAATATAATTGACGTTAGAACGTTGCTTTCTCTTATGAAATTAAAATTAATCATAAGTTATTGGCACTGTTATAAATTATCGCATATTATTAAATAAAGGTTACTGTTAAAGAAGTAAAGCAGAAGGCTGACGCCGAATGTAGGGAACCGAAATTCACTACTATAGATATTTCTACAAAAGACACCTTTTCAAGAATGAAAGAAAAGTTGAACAGCTTGGTATTGACACATATTTTCAGGTTGAAAGCAGTGTATTAGATTTAATTTGAAGACAATTAAGGCATCGCATGAACGAAGAAGTGGTTATTATAGCGAAGGCACTCGTTATTTTTTTTCGTGGCTTGTTCTCTTCGCCCTACCCTTTTTTAACCGAAACTGACCTCGATGAAGCTATTGATCACGCCAACTTCTGGTGCTGTAGCACTGGTTTCTAAGTCTTCGGTTATCTTTATTCTCATCGGTTTAATTCTTTTACGAACAACTTTCTTCATCACCCATCTTCTTTGTGAAGAACTGTTTGTTGGATGAAATTTTGTCGAGCCTCGGTATATTAAAACGCGCTGCCTGTATATTTTCCTTCCATCACTTGAATTCTGATTATTTTGGAATGATTGAATGTTTTGAATATTCGGAAATGAATTAATAAATGGCCGTTTATCATTAACTAATACATTTTTGGAATTATTAATGGCACTTCTTTCAATCATATCTTTGTCGAATTGTCCGATATTATATACGACACCTGTGGTTGTCGAATTTTCGTTCAACATTATAGCTAAAGTATCATTTGTATCTCTCATAATCTCAAGTGGACGAGTATCGTCTAATGAGAGACTAATGTTAAATCTGATTCTTTCTTTTCGAGATAAATTCTGGTTTTCATCCATAGAAATTTGTATTTTAGAAATATTATTGTTGTAATGTGGATCAAAATTAACAATATTACTTTCCTGACCAATTTCTGGCTTTAATTTTGACGTGGCAAGTGATTTATTCAAAATATTAATGTCGTCATTTTTTTTGGATACGTCTACATCACTAACATTAAGATTATAATCATTATTTTTTAAAACTTCAATTTTCAATACGGAATCAACTCCAGAAATATTCAATTTATTTTCAGGAATTTGTAATAAAAAGAATTCATTTTCAGGACCATCTACGAATCTTACTGGTACATTTACAAATTTTTCAATGTCTTGTTCATTTGAAGGACGTATTAATAGCAATTTTTGCGTAACGGAAAAATTTTCTACATTATTTTCTGACTTGTTATTATAAACAGTACTATTTGCAATTTTTCTTTTCTGTAATTGTTCAGTCAAAAATTCACTTGCTGTGTTATGAGAAGTAAAATTCTTCGAGTCAGGATGATGAAGTATCGGCTCATCCCCAACCTAGAAATCAGAATATAAAATATTTTCTTCTGTTTTCTATAAATCACAGTTTGTCCATGGAATAAGTAAAAAGAAAAGAAACAAAGACAAAGTAGTGTAATAAGTACCATCAAGCCAAAGAAAAAGGAAGTGTTTGAAAAATAAAGTCTCAAGTGTGTTGTAGATGATCATGTTGATATAACGGCGTAATAGTGATAATGGTGTAGATGGTCTTTAAAATAATAATATGTGAATAACAATTATCTAATGTCCTATCAGGTTGCTAAAGACTGATTCAATTTCTATTGTTGATGATGATTCTTCGTTAGGTTCAGTAGTGACTTTTTTATCGGCAAATTCACTTTCAATCGGCAATGTTGACCATTCAACGCTTTGTTCAGTAGAAAAACCTCTAGGAATTTCGTTTAGTAACTCCTCATTTTGCTTTCCTTTTTGCTTGTAACGTTTTAAATTTAATGATGTAAGAGTAGTATTCTTTGGAATAAATGTAGTTGAAGTTAAAGATGAATATTTCTTTTTTATTGAAATTCTTTGTCTTTCTGTAGTAGCAGATTCAACAATCGACGTAACGAGTCGTGTAACTTGTGGTTTGGAAGTAGATACTGGTACTGTATTTTCACCATTATATTTTGGTGTTGTCTTCTGCAGTTGATTTCCACGTTTTGCTGCATCTGCAAAATAATCGAATTTCTTTGTGGGTATCAGAGTCTCTTGAATACTACTTTCTGTTGTAGTAGTGGACCTTGAAATGTAACGTGAAGTTACTTTATTTTTAGACATGAAGTTTTCAAAGTCTTTTGGTTCATTGTCCTTCTGTCTAAATCTTGTTCTTGATTTTCGTGAATCGGTAGATTGTGTTTTGCCTAAGTTTCTCTCAGATACTCCTTCTGATCCTTCAACATCAGAATCTTGAGTTCTATATTTATTACGTCTGGACGAATACCTAGAAGTTACAGAAGGCCTCACCTCGTCATTACTCTCAATTGAATCAGAATCGTCAAATACATTTTGTTGAGGTGTAACATCTTCTTCAATTTTCGGTACTTGTGAAGCTGTACGATAACGATCAAAAATATGTTTTCTCTTATTATTTACTTCAGAAACTGTTTTAGGTGTTGAAGCATCATCATCATTCTTTGCAGCTGTACTTTTACGAATAAAATGCCTCTGACGAGATGGCCTTGGGGTTACAGATGAAGTGAAAGACGATGACGTTGACCTTGTTCTACTGACACTATCATTTACTTCTTGTAAATTTTCTTGTTTAGTAGTATCAGTTGTGTTTATATTTGAAGTTCCATTTTGTAGCGGTCGAAGACGTCTTACAATTTTTCGTCGTTTTGAGTTTGATTCTTGTGTTTGTTGTTCAATGGAAATGGGAGTTGTCGACGGCCGTTTTCTTAATAAAACTTTCCTAGTTCTTTGATTTGCTGTTGTAAGAGTTGGTTCAGGAGTGCTTGATGTAGATGTAGATCTTCTTATTATACTTTCTGTAGTTGTTTCAAAATTTGTGGTTTGAATGTCTTCTTCTGAATTTTCTAAGGTGGTAATATAACTACTCCACAAAAATGGCGGTACTGTAGTCTGTAAAGAAGATTCCAATGTATTGAATGTTTCTTCAATAACCATGTCAGTTGTGGTATCACTAGGAACCGATTCCGTTACTTCTATTAGAAAGCGTGGGTTTTCAGTTTGCGTTGTTTCTTCTGTATTTTCAGTAAATACATCAATTTTATCAGTGACAGCTTCAGTAGTAGTAGGTTTATACGTACTTGGTAAAGTGGTTGTCTCTTTTAATAATTTAGCTTTAGTTACGGCTTCCGCTTTAGTATCAAAACTATCTGCTGTTTGTTGATCTAATTTTATACGGGACGTCCTATAAATATTCCTATTCCTCAAAGGTTGTTCTGAAGAAACGATATGAGCTTGAGTTACCTCTACATTATTTGAATCAGTTGTAGTTTTGAGTGGCCTACGATGCCTTCTATTGGTAGCTTCAGTACTCTTTGTTGATTCTTTCTCATTAATATCTTTGTTTGTATTCGAGTCACGTGAATGATTATTTTGAGACTTGAATCTACTATAGCCTCGAGAAGAAATTGTAGATCTGGATCTACTTACCACTCCAGTATCTTTAATGTTTTCCTGTAATTCAGAATTGTTTTCCAAAGCTTCATCTTTGAGGCTTAAATATTCATCATCAACAGTGCTTTTTTCGCGATTTCGTGTGCGCGATCTTGTACGTGTTCTGGGTGCTTTTGTTGTAGATCGTGCAAAATTTCTGGAGTAAGTACTCACCTTAGGCCTGGTTGTTGTCTCAATTCCTGCTACAGAACTACGTGTTGTATCTGAAATGGTTGACGTAGCTGTGGTTGGTCTAGTTCTTCTAGGAAAACCAAAGGGACGCGGTTGAGATACTGCAGCTATAGTTTCTCGAGTACTTGATTCAGTTGGAATTACAGTTAATAAAGTTTCAGTTACACTATCTTCAATTATATTGGGATTGGGTGCAGCAGTGGTTTCAAACGTTTGTCTCGTAGTATATTGCGTACTAACGAATTTTTCTTCGGTAATGGGACTTGTAGATTTAATAGTGGAAGGCGGATCGTCTGTGAATATTCGAGCTGTTGAAGGTGTATCTGTAGTAAATGGTGTAATACTTATCCTTCCGGACTCTCCTGCGACTGTAATAGTTTTATCATCAGTTACATAACTTTCACTATAGTTTTGTGTTGTGGTTTCAGGCTTTGCTGAAGTACTTTCGGTAATAATTTGATCATTTTGCTTTTGTGGTGTGACGGTAGTACTCCGGAAACGATTGACATTAATGTATCTGTAAATTAATTTTATTCATTTAAATTTGATACAAAAAATCAAGAGAATAAAGTAATATTAATCTTTACCTAGTTTTAGGAGTTGTCACATCTTCAGTCGTTTCTCTTTGCGTAGATGAAGTCCTGTAACATTATACGAGTTTTAAATATTTCACAGTCTAATTCTGCTAGTTTAACTAAAATACATGTAAGTAATGAATCTATAAAAATATCACTTTCATGTTTTGCTATCATCAATTCGAAATAAACTCTAATGAATAATAAACAAATCTTTATAAATTAATAAACATACCTAAAAGAGGTACGACGCAAATTGTGACCGGGCTCCTCTTTGATTGTTGCATCATCTTCCTTAATATCATTTTCAGCCCTATAGTAAAAAATGATGTCAACTTACATACTCTCATTTCAATTTTGTATATCTAAATAATTTTTTGATTATTAAATGCTTTACCTTGTTGATTCCGTTGTAGTTGTTGGTCTTGTTCTTCTAATATTGACGTATCCTGGAGTAGATCTTTGAGTTGAAATATTTTTTTCTACTGGAACATTACTAATCAATTTTTCTTCTGAGGAAGCTACATTTTCATTATCTTCGCTCTCCTCTCCATCGTCTTCGTCATCTATATCATCTTCGCGTTCATTGATGTCACTGTCAATTTTACTAGATGCAGTTGAAGAGCTAAATAAATAAATAAATTCAAATTATTAAAATGAATATTACGAATGAAAAGCATTGTTATTGTGTAAGATTATATTGTTTACCTGTGACGCTCAATTGTAACATATTTGGGTTTATTAGATCTTCTTAATCCTTTGACTTCAGGGACTTCATCCAATCCTTCAAATTGTGATCTTCCTGGACCATTGACAAACTTTAATCTTGACGCAGATTTGTCTTTTACTGTCTTCTCTTCTACTTCTTCTTCATCTTCATCATCCTCATCAGCTTCGACTTCAATCGTTTTTCTGGTACTACTACTAGGTACTCTAGTGGAGGGTAATCTAAATAAGTTGCTCTTAGTAGATTGTCGGTTCAAAACTCTGTCATATAAACTTTTGCTTATAGTAGCCGGCGTAACTTGTCCATTATTTTGATTCAATCCGCCACTAGATCCTTTCTCTTGTAGCGATAATTGTTTTTCAAGTTGTTCAATACCTCCTGACATAATATTTTTCAATTTGAATATAATTTAATACATTAAATATTATAAGAATATTATTGTTCCGTAAACTCACCTGCTTTTTTTATGAGATCAATCAATTCTTTGATTACTTTTGGATCCTGCTCTTCATCAGTAATATCATGCACTGATCTTGCAGAACCGGTCGTAGACAGAGGAGCTGGCGTGGTTGTAGTAGTAGTAGTAGATGTCGTCGTCGTACTCGTCGTTGTTGGCCGGCTTCTATTGATAGTTTTGTATAGGAGTGGTCTTGCTGTTGTGGTACTTTTCTTTGGTTTTTCTTCTTCAATTGATTTATCTTCCACAACATCATCTTCTTCATCTTCATATTCTTCATCTTCTACGTCGTCATCTTCTTCAATTATTTCATCTTTTTCTGTAGTGGTCGTAGTACGTTGAGTAGTTGTAGTAGTTTCTGCTGTTTTAGCTTTTGGACAAACTACATTTCGTGGATAATCACATGAATCAGCTAGTTTATTAAACACAAGCCCTACAAAATAAATTTATTGTTATATTTATTAATAATGTATTACATTTTTTAATTAAATAGTTCATAGTATTTCAGATATATATTTACCTGAGGGACATGTAAACTGATTCGCTACTATCCCGAGACCACTTGGGCCACTATCAAGGCACCAAAAATATTTTTTACAATCACGTGGATGTGGGAAAAAACCTTCATCTTCGCATTTAAAATCTAAAAATTAAAATAATAAATAAATTGACCAGCGAATGTGATGGAATATAAAAGTAATTCTAATTTATTATAGTTTACCACTTCCTGGATCGGGTGTAGTAGGAGGTTCTGGTGTTGTTAATTTATTACTAGATGGTTTTGGGGTTGTTGCCGACACCGATCCTTGCTTTTTTCGACTGTTGCGATCGCTACTATTTGCGCGTGTTCTAAAGCGGTTCTTATTTGTAGTTACTCGTGGTCTAGTAGATTTGCTTGATTTTGTTTCAATATTTTCACTGTTTTCTGCTTCTTCGTCATTCGATTCATTTTCAGATTTCGAGCTTGTTCTGCTTCTCGATTTAGGAGATACAGACGTACGTTTTCCAGATGTTGTACGATTTAAAGTATTCCTTCTGTTTGATGTCCCTTCTGATTTTCGGCTGTTAGATTGTGAATTTGTTTTGGAAGTTTCAGTTACTCTGTTTCTTTTTTTAGTGCTAATGGAATTTGGCCTATCGTCAACCTTTTGTTTTCTGAAATAATTATAATAGAGCAAATTAAAACAAAATTAAAGTTAAAAATTTCATTAACAAATATTATTATAAAGTTGTAGTAACAAAACACAAACTAAATATATAAAATCAGTTAGGTTTTTATTAAAGTTCTGATTAGCTTTATATTGTCCATGATTACAGTTTATTCATATTCTTCATTCTTTTCAATTTAACTTAGGTTTAAATAAAGAAAGAAATTCACCCATGCAGAAATTCTGTTAGACTTTAAAAATTATGCATTGAAAATTACCCATTTCCTTCAAGAAGAGCTTCTTTGGCGGCTTCAATTAATGGGTATGGACGGCCATGACATTTACCCCGAAAGTCATCATTGTCAATAGACCAAAACATTATTCCTCCGAGGTTCTGTTCATTCACATATTTTGCTTTCGCTCGAACAATATCTTCATCATCATAACCTACCCATTGATTTTTGTTATAAGCATAGGGGCCCATAGCTTTAGGATTTGGTTTTTCTACAATCCAATCGTCTTTTTCTATGCTTTCACAAATCTATACAAAAAAAATCAATATGAATAAGTAAAATAATTCTATAAACATAAAAAAGTTATTACGTTAATTACGTACTTCGTAATATGCTAAATATCCTTTTTCTCGAGTAGCATCTCCTTCAACACCAGGTCCATCAGCCGGCGAACCAAGATCAGTTGCTTCTTCATTGAAAAGAGTATAAGATCGACCATAAGTAGGGATACCAACAACGATTTTGTCAGAAGAAGCGCCACTTTTTATTAAATGTTTGGTAGTATAATCCTGAACAATAAGTCATATTAATTATATGCAACACTAAAAATAATAATAAATAGAAAATAATATTTCAGTATTTAATGGATCTTACAATTGTCAATTCGTTGTCATAATTATACTCATTATCTTCTTCAAGAGGATAAAGGGGAGAATGGTGGTTGACTGCTGGCTCATAAGCAGAATGGTAATCGTACGACAGCAAATTAATGAAATCTAAATATTCATTTAATTTTGGAATATCGTAACCCTTGTCAATGTATTCAATACCCGCCGGAACAGCCATTGTAAGTAAAAGTCTTGGCCTTCCAGTTTTAGAAGATTCTTTCTCGAACTCTTCTCGAAGCTCCTAAATAATTTTATTAAAATATCAATAGTAGATTACATATATTTCTAAGTAACTGAAACTTCTATCTTTTAAACAAAAAAGAAATACCTTCACGAGATTAGCATAATTGTCTTTGTCTCGAGGCTTTCCTCCATCTCTGAAAGCTGGATATTCCCAATCAAGATCCAAACCATCAAAGTGATTTTGTCTGAGGAATTTCACAGCATTTTTTACAAACTGCCTTCTTCTTTGTGGATCGGCAACCATAGGTGAAAACCTACTTGATCCTTCGTTCCAGCCTCCAATGGCAAGAAGAGTTTTTAAGTCTTTGTTGTACGTTTTCAATCCCGTGAATTTCGCATATCCACCTATATTTCAATCAGATGTATGATTAGAATTTTGAAATTAATCAAAATGTATAACAACCGAAAACTTACCTTTATCGACATCTTGATATTTATCAAAAGGTTTTAACGTATTATCTTTTGTGAACCCACCAAATGCATATATTAAGTGAGTACAAAGATATGGGTTAATATTTTGTGGTGAAAATTTTGCCGTTCCTGGTCTATACACAGACCAATTTGTGTAATAGCAGACGACTCTTTTTTCTCCATCTGTAAAAAAACATTCATTGTTTTTGCAAAACTTTGTAAAATTTAATAAACAATTTAATTCTTTACTCAAAGTTTATATTTAATTTAAAAAAGAAAAGAATTTCAGTTATAAACAAAGCAAAGAATGATTATCCACCTACAATATTTTTTGTTGATTTCGCAAAGTTGAACCTTATACGTTACGGTAAATGCCCGGCTTATTGTGAATTCGAAGCACACGGTCGAGCTATACGAAATGCTACTAACATTCCAGTCAATTATTTCTACACTGTGCACGTGCACTGACGCTGGCAGAACTTAAATAGTCTCCTGGAGAAATTTATACGACATTGCAGTGTTCAGAGAAACGGAACTAAAAAACTTTCGAGTCAATTTGATGCTACGGCCACTTTTTCGTATAAACGACAAATTAAGATGTGTCTTTCGCTTTTGAAGTAAACAAGTTAAATAACTACTGACAGAGTTGTACACAACTTTCAATTCATTTTCCGGAGTCTTTTCTACATTATAATTTGAAATTTTTTTATCTCAAAAGTTCGTAAATAGAGTAATAATTCGTGAAAGATTTTCTACTTTTAACATTTGAAAATTTATGATGTAGTCTTTTTCCCTTACTTTAGCGTAATAATATATTATAAAAAAATTTTATCTGCGATAACGAAACGAACGAAAAACAAAATTCACTTTAATAATTATTGCCATCAAGTAGCATTCAATCATACGATTATTATGTCTTTCTATCAAAGAAATCGTCGACCGGCAGCAGGAAATGAAGGGAGCTCAACAACGAGACATTTATTCACGCATTAATACTTCGCAGAACATTATTTCCTGCAGGAACTTACCGCTTTTTACGCTCGTCGAAAGTAGAATCAGTAGTAAAACCTTCGATCCAACTAGCACCTTCTGCAAAAAGAAAGAACGTAAATTATTTTACAACGTTCGATTAAATTCTTTTAATCAATAGAAATTTATTAAATAATTATTGTTGTCCTCGTAAAAGATAAATGATTTTTATGGAAAGTCGTAACAACGAGATATTGTTAAACGAAAATGAAAATACATTTCTATTAAGAACAGCAAGGACGCGAGTGATAATTTATATGTCGATAAAATAAATTTGCTAATTAGTAGCGAAACTAATAATACTGGCTTTTACGCGAAATGTAAATATGCTAATAAAGATGTAGATGATTTTAATAAACGTGTTGAAACGTCGTTGAAAAGTATATGCACTTGCGGTTTTAATCTTTCAATCAATTGCAAAAGTCATTCAGGAAACGATATATCCGGATATATCTTGTGTGAGTGCACAACTTCCTGCACAACAAACGGGCAGGAAACCTTTCACATGCACGGATTATAAGCATGACGTGAATTTATATGAGAAATTTCGTCCTGAGTCAACGAACTAAACATGTTTTACCCCTTTTTCAGAAGTTACAGGATACCAGTTACAACGTTGCATGCACGTAATCTTTTTTCCATAGCGAATAAATAAATTTAGACCAGTTTCTCTATAAACACCCACCACCCCTTAACAATTTCATCTAAAGTGTCTGGTATACCTTAGTTCACAACGTTACTAATTAATTAACATATAAAGATTGATTTATGCAGGGTACATATCAGTAATAACGAAGAATCCATTCACATCATTACCGCGTGAATCTATATCTAAGCATACACGTAGGCATCTAATTAAGTATAATTGATTTAGAAAAGTACCATACGCCAGTTTCACCTCCACACATTCGTCTATAGCCCTATATATGATTATCATATCACGTTTTACCCGATAATCACCGAAACCCATCAATTTCCATAAGCTACATATATAAATAACGATGCATTTCCCATCGACAGGCCGCCGAGTCAATTAAATTAATCAGGTACAAATAAATAATCACTTATATGCGCACGTTCAACGTTAATGCAACCATACAGCGAGGATCACGCAGCAAAAGGCGGCGTGATATAACGGCCGGCTACGCCCGTCGCATTCGTTAACCGAACATGCGTATATATATATATAATGTCCAACGCGTCTGTCTGGCTTTTGATGAATACCGGATTGGAGAAAGGTATTCAATCGGCTCTTCTCCTTTTATCCATATATAGGCGCGATTTCAAGGTTTTACTATACACACACAGACACACTCGACGATTCGAAGAAGAGATAAAATATTGTACAGGTTGCGGTAGCGCGGTATTATTTCAATGGCGAAGATGCAAAGCATGAGCGCTTTCTTGTTGCGTAAACGCGCGCGCGCGCGTCGAGTCCTCATAATACTGCCGGAAAGGAATTATTTAACGCTCGTTTATCTTATAGTAATCGTCTATATCTGTGGTTTCTAAAATTAGCAATCGTTCGTGCGAGGATCCGTCGAAAAATTGGGACAAGCGATAGGCATGTAAGTGTTGAAAAGACACTTACGTGGTTATAGTGTTTTGCATTGCGCTTTAAAGGTCGCGCGTGCGTGTGTAGTGTATATAATTACTGCGGAGAAAGAAACAATAACGGTTATTCGTTTTTCCCAATCTCGTTCGTTGCCATGTTTAGGATCTTAGAGTTTCCCCAATGTCTTTATAGGCGTATATAAGACGAGAGCGAACGATAATACTTCGGGGCGTATCGTAAAAAAGATCCATGAAAATATCTCATTATTCTCGAATTCCCGCTGCGCGTCGTCGTACACTTTCATTGCCCATAAATCTACACGCGCACAATGCGCGTCTCTATGTATACGGTATATATATATATACGTATAATCGATGGGTAATTGTTGTTTTTTGTTTTCTTTTCTTCGGAGGAATTTCACGCCGTAAAGTGTCGGCTGTCGCTCACGGGGGAATCTCTTTCCATCGTAGCCCATCCGCGTATATAAAGTTACCTAATTTCGTGTTTTTCGATAAACAGGAAAGCAAGAGGCGCGCGTTGAGTCGTCGCAATAGTTTATAGAGAAAGAGAGACGATCCGAACACTTTCGTTTTAGATGCCGCGCGTGCGTGTGTGACGGCTTTTTGCACAATTACACGAGCGCCTATATCATAGGTGATACTTTTATAGTTATGTAAAGTAAACTTTATAAGTATATGTTGCATAAATACAGACTTCGGAGTGTCTAGACACGCGACGGTTTTTATATCAATGATCGTCAGGTGAAAAAGTTCGATTACTCATATATATATACATTCAATATTTGAACAATAAAAAAACAAAAATGAGTGATCCAGATCTTTTAAACGACGCTGCGGCTTTCACTAAAATTTATTTTACGTCACGATCCGGTACCTCTCATAAATATTTATTTTTATTTTTGTGTTTCAACTATAATGCTCGCGCGCCCATACATTCGTTCGAACCATTATATATTAACCTCATTGCGCAATTTTCATCTCATTAATAATTTACGTATTCTTATCGTGGAAAGAACAGCGCAATTACAAAACCCTTTTTCGGGAAAGAAAAAAGAAATGACATTAGCTAATGATACCCTACGTTACGTTCCCCCGCAGGAATAAAAAATCAATCTTAGTCACGATTACCGGAAACCCCTATTAATCATTCACTTTTTTCTTTCACTTAAACCAATTCTTTTCGAGAAAAAATCCAAGTTCCAACCCAAAAATCTCCAACGACATTCCTTTCATTTCTCATCTAACCGCACATAATCTCATCTTCAAAATCTATCACACCTCACTTCTATATATATACATAACCGCAACATTGCCACCGGCAGGAGATCCACACACCGACGTATCAACTCCGCATGACACATTATTACTTATACACAGGTATATGTATATATACATATACCACATACAGCCACTCCTCGTTATGCAACCCAACCCGAGCAAACGGGCGCGCGCGCGCGTGCGGAGAAAGCAAGAAAGAAAAGAAGGAACGAGCGATCGCTCTCTCGTATATAGCTCCGTCAAAGTACACTTTCTCAAACCCGCGCGCAAAAGCAAACCGCATATATATATATATATATATCGAACAGGTATACATATATATATGGTATCACATAGGGTATATATACACCAACGACATAACGCAACGTAACGAGGCAGCAACGGCGCGTGTTACGTGTTATATATACGCGGGATGTCATTAGACTCCACGAGTTCGCGTGGCTAACGACGCGGGAGGACCTCGACGTTGTTGTTGTTGTTATTGTTGTTACAGCACGCAGTAACAGCAGTTGTGTAGTTGAGTTGCGACCTCCAAATAGTGTATATATATATATAAAAGCAGGTGGGAATAGCTCCCCCCTATGGTGAATGAATGACAATAGAGGCAATTAGAGGATTCGCCCGTTTCACCTCTCGCGTGGGGCTCTTTCTTTCTTTCTTCTTCTTCTTCTTTTTTTTTAAGGAGATTTAGGATAGACTATACGCGTGTGTGTGTGTGTAAAGGCGGAGATGGTAATTGTTGAGAGTGACGGCGGCGGCGCGTGGGCGAGGAATTTGCATTGTGATGAGGACAACGACGACGACGATGAGTGTTTGCGCGTGTATATAAAGTGCGAGCGAGTGAGAAGGTATCGCGCAATTTCTTTTGGCGTAGAAGAATATACGTATAGCGCCGCGGGTGTAATGACTCTATCCGCAGGTGTATGTATGTATGTGTGTACGCCGCTCTCTTAGCATAGAGAATATATATATGGAGCACGCGGTAATTGCATACACCGAGGTAGACACACGTCGTGAGAAAAGTTGAAGCTCGCGGAATGAATCGTTGAATTAGAGGCTAAATCTCTCTTTATGACATTATACAGAGTGTGTATGTATATATGTGCTCCCCTTTTGCCATTGTACATATATACATACGCTACGAGCACTTGGGAAATCCGCTGTCGATTGCGGCTTATTATCCTAAACTTTTCATGAATAAAACACTTTTAAATCATTTCACGCGTATATAATATGTGTATATATACCATACATTACGCTAATCTACAGTATATATATGGCTGATCTTTAACGTGGGTAGATTTTTTAATTACATTAATACGTACATTTCTTAGAACTGTCAATACGACGACGTCGATTCTCAATCATTCTTATGCTCGCTCGTTGCAAATCGTAATGCGCACACGCGCCGCACGAAGTGTCGAAATCTCTCGAGAAATTATAATGAATATTATCATTTAGAATCAGATCCGGCCGATCCTTCGACTATATTATCTCTATTCGGGATCGCTTCTTGCGGCACTTGATTTTGCAATCGGATATGTATATATGAAATTACCTACAGTGCGTGCGTGCACCTAGTAGCCATATCATCAATTGCTTTAATTGTTCATACACTTACACTTTCCGAATACACTATGCGGGCTATCGTTATCCCTCGGTACGGCAAAAAAAACGAGAAGAAAAAAAAATCATTTCGGATAAGCGCTATCTTACCGGTATATATCTCGGTATGATCGCGAAGAACAAGAAAAAAAAACCATACCTGTAAGAGACCTTCACGCTTGGAAACCGGAGAATCGCTACTGCTGCTGCACGCGAAGTCGCGCAACTTTTACCCGCGGGAATTTCTAAAAATAAAAGCGCATGCGTCTCTCGATAGTAAAAGTTATTATTGTCGGCGGTGCAACCGCGTTAAACCGAGAAGTAGTCGATTTATGTGCGGTATAGTAGCTGTGATCGAGATATTCCAGAATTTTTTTTTTCCTCTAGATCTAATATATATATATGTATAACTCTTAATTATGTGCTTGTTTACAATGCCAGTCGCGTACAGCCTATAATTCAGGATACTCACGCAGTAGTTCTTTTTTTTTTTTTGCTCTTTTTCTCAGCGACTATACTCCTTTTTCTTCGATGCGCACGCGTGTGTGTGTATATATATAAACTCGTTCGTCGACCGGAACGCTGGAATGCGGGGGCGCGTGTAAGGAAAAAAATGAATTTTTTGACCTTTCCGAACTGGTCACGAGATTCTTGTGAATAATATATATACATTGGGTAGCTGCAGCGCATGCGTGAGTAAAAAGATGCTGCTGCTGTTGCTGGCTTCTATATACAGCTTTCAGAGCCAAGGCCGTTCAGCGACGTTCTCTCGGATATTGGACTTGATATAAAAATAGATGCCTTCGTGAATAATTATACCGACGTTATATACTCCCTCGGCCTGATTTGTTGTCTCGTATATTTTTTTGTATACTTTCACTTTGGATAATAGTGACGCGAGGTTTGAAAAATTCTCTCACCGATTCGGATCAATTACATGAAAAACTATACAGTCGAGCGTATGTACATGGAAAGGTTACTTCGACTTCTATTTGGAATAGGAATTGCAACTTTCGAAAAGCTACTCTGAGAGATAAATTTGTGTTTTTTTTTCTCTCTTTCCTTTTAAACAACTATGGGATAACGAATGGAAAGGAGACTTTAAAATATTCCAAGCAGTGCTCGTTTTTCATTGTTATGATCTTTGGGAATGTTCCCTCCGCGCGCGGCCGTGCGATTGTTCTCAAATCAAAGATCTTGATTTTTTATTAGTCCATATCACGTGTATGTACTGATATATATATTATTATATAAAATACTTTATGAATGATAAAATTTCATATATATATTGCTTATATAAAAGCGAGCTTTCTTGAGTTACGTTCAAATCAAGTTTTTATTATATATACACGTGCGTGCATATATGTATATATAGTATCCGCGTTTTGAATAACGTTCACACAGGCAGCATTACCATCAGCACTTACAAAGTATTAGACATACGTATGTATATGTATACATATATATGTCTCAACAATATGATTTTGAATATATGCAAACTCGCATCCGACCGTAAAAGTCAACCGATATTTTTCAACTGAATATTCATAAAAAAAAGCATATATACATATACAACAAACCTATATGTATAACACCACCATCTATATATCACTCCACTATATCTATATATCTATACACACTCGATTAATTTTAATTCTATTACACCATTAACCTCTTTGCAAAATTAACGATACCCAACTCACGAGCGAATTTTTACATCCGCGCTCGTTCGTTCGTTTGTGCCGACAACTGACAACACACATATCTCTATACCTATATGTGTGTGTATATACAATGGGAAATCGTGAATATACCACGCGAGTTGCACCGAGAGGCGCTTTCTCACCCTCCTCGCTAACACAATGCGAGAGTTGCACCGACGCTGCACTCACACTGTACATAGCAACAACAACAAAAAAACTTAAAGCCGAATAATGCCGTAACGTCTAAATCGACCCCATATAGATAAGCGCCACGAGGGCGGCACGTTTTGCTGGGTGTGGCAGCAGCGGCCGGTTTAAAATTGGCCCGCGCGCGAATCGATGAATCACATTTTCGTGGGATCAAGCGTGTAAGTATATATGCTATATACTTACAGCCGCAAACGAGACGTCGTCGATGTCGTTGTGCGGACGAGTGAAAGCAAGCGTGTGTATACATATATATAATACTTGTACATATGTGTGGATACTATATATACATGTATATATATACGCGTCGGATATACACGTATGTGTGTATATATATGTACAAGCTATACGGGTTATGCAATACGCGCGTTTTCCCAAATAATCGAGACCGCTCGGTTTCTGCTGTTTTTCCCATAATGTCTCCTAAGCGCTCTATATACCTATATACATACACGCGCCGACGGCGGCTCTGCTTCGTTAAAATTGCATTCCAATTTGGCACGCGAGAGAGAGAGAGAGAACGGAATTACCCTGGAAATCGATCGAAGATTATCTCCTTCTCTTAGCGAATAGTGCATTTTTTTTAACCTAGATATATAGCTGCAGACCGTGAGCAACGTTGTACCCACATACACACACACAAACATACATCTACATATATATACGTAATGATAAAACGTCTGCGTGTATATTGTGTATATATATATATATATACCGCCAGGAAACGAGGATCGGTCCGGCGTGCGGCTATTGCGCTGCTTGTGAGCGCGCGAGTCGCGCGGGTTCCGCGGATACTTTACTACTCCCTTTTACTTTCGAGAAGGAATTCGCGCCGGGCGTCGCGCGAGCTCTCTCTTTCCTATGTAGCTCGCGGTTCTCGAGTTCTCTCACTCTCGTTCGTATATATACGTTCGTTCTTTAGCTTCTATATATATATATAGAAGTTGGCCGTTCCGTTAATCAATCTCCCGGTTACACCAAGAGAGAGAGACTATCTATACGTCTATTTGCGCTGCGCGCGTCGCACGCTGTCGGCATATTATTACGTCGCTCGGTGCGCGCGAATTTCTGAGCACGAGAATTATTAATATATGCATGAGAGAGAAAGAGAAAATTGATGAGCTCCGCGTTTGAACTGTGTGTTATATTGCGTTACGTATATATAGTGACTTTTTTTTTGAAGAGACGAGAGAAAGAGTCAAGGACGCAAGTGGTCTTTATATTTAAATTTAAATAATTGATTATGAGGAATTTCGATGATTGCGGCTGCTGCTTGCCGTTGTAGTATATAGCTGAAAAATCGCAAGTGGTTATATATCGTTGGTCAACGTTTGGTTCTTTCTAAGGCGATTTCTGCCCAGTGTAGTTTTCGCAATTCGGCGAGAGAGCTGATTGATATGGCTCGATAATTGATTCAAGAGAATGAGAAGTCGAAAAAGAAAAGACTAGTATATATATATAATGCGACGTTTGAGTAGTGAGGAAATTGTTGCGACATTTGCAAGAATTTTATCAGGAACGCGGAGAATTCTTGCGGATTTTTATAGTCGCATCTGGAATCCTAAATCAAATGTATATATATATATATATATATATATATATACATCTAACTTTTACTGTGTCGACGCGCGTACGTGTTGCTCATAAAAGGCTATAACGATTGAGAACAAATCTATGCGTTTTTTTCTTTCCATCTCGAAATTGGGTTGCATTTTTTTGCTGTCTCGAGAATCGCCGTGAAATGTTTTTTCAGTAGCCCTCCTACAGATATACAATGCAGGAACAAATGCATTAAGCGATTGCGCAGTGGGAGAGCGGTTACTGCATATGTAGTAGAAGGAAAAAAAAAACTTCCTTCGAAAAATTCTAACACCGCGCTCGCGCCTATAAAAATCGCTTTATAATTAAAGACACAACTGGGCCACGCGTTGTATACCTATATATAAAGAAACGATTATTTTTCTCTCTGCTCCGATTTTCCTATATATACGATCGCGAGTTATATATATATATATTTAGTGTAATTCATTCAGCACTATGGTAATAAAATCGAGAGCGAGCGAAAACTCGCGTGTTCACGAGAAAAGGGAAAAGGCAAAAAAAAAATTAGGCGTATATATCGAAAACAAAAGTCAATTTTCGACAGCTGCCATACTGCATAAATCGTCGAGGCCGCGCGTATAATAAAAAAAAACGCGGTCATTAAAAATGCTTCGACAAGCCGCGCGCTCTTACTCGCAATTCTCGAGGAGTCGCCGCGCTCTCCGAAGGATAACTTCACCTTCGCATATTATATACAATATATATATACACACGAGAGAAAGAGAGAGAGCTCGCGTAAAAGGTTAACCGCTGACCGTCCTCGTGCGAATACTTGTATGTGTGTGTGTGTATCCACTTTCGTGCTCGAGAGCGCGTGCGCGCCTTTTCCTTTCGAACGCAAACCGCGAGCAGCGATTTAAATTTGTTGTATGTATATGTATATATATACATGCAGAGAGAAACGGAGAACGAAATTGAAGCACATGCTACAGTCGTCGTCGCGTAGTGCGGAAGTGTGAGAGAAAGGATTATCTTATACGCTATGGGAGCAGAAGCGCGCCCGTAAAAATACTCTGTACACGAGTTTGAGCGATAAGATCGGATGTTGTTGTATTATAGTAGTAGCTGAGATAGAGAAAGAGAGTTATTATAGGCTATATGGGAAGAATACAACAAGCGGTCGATATACGTGTCACGTTGTGGTTAAAAAAAATTAGAGCGATTAATTATAGATATATATATAAGTGTGCGTGTATATTCGTGTATGGTTGAAAAAAGTGATGATGACTGGTATGTAATGTACCAACGATTTGAAAAGTTTATATAAATTGTATACAATTACAAGCTAATTGTCGCTTTTAAGGCCTATATATATTGCTTAATATCTGCACTGATTGTTCTATTAAACTTTTGTTTGCATTGTCATGAATGACTTCTATCGTCGTTTCATTGTTATCGCGCATTTTATATCTTCTTATGGTCTATTCGAGACCGATAAAAGAAAACTTATAGGTCAGAGAGTGAATTTACAACCCGAGTTTAAACATTTATGGCTTGGCATTACATTCCCATACAAAAACAATATAAATACAAACTAACACTCAATACGTATATATAGCTTACATAAATATATATATATGCAAATATTAATATATAGGTAAAAGTACAGACAATTTTTATACCTAGTGCAATTTTAATTATCACATACTTGTGAACGAACGTGTGGTATACATTACACAAAAAGTCGAAAATTCAATTCGTATTATTTATTTTACGAACCGCGTAATTCTCTCTCTCTCTCTCACTCTCGGACGTATTACAGGTGGAATTGGTGTATTTTGCAATAGGCTCACCACTGGGTCATATATATATATATACATATCCCATACTATATACATAGACATATAGGACGCTGCGCAGAGGCTGAGAGAGAAAGAGAGAAAAACCTTTACTACTATAACCCACAATCATTCCCTCGTTTTCCCATTACCCTGCTATCCAATTCTAGAGAAAAAACGCAATAATTACGAACGTGGCGGAAGAAATGCCCATATATATATACATATATACACATCTCTGTACCACTGACACGCAAACTCGCCTCTCCGTATATACACACGCAAGGTTTACATATATAGTATATATCAAAGACTCTTTTGGGATGAAAATTGAAAGTGAAATCGCGCGGCTCGGCGTTAAATTAAGACACATTAATAACGCATCGACGCGCCTATATGTTTTCACTTCTCTATACTTCTTACATATACATAACCCCGTGACGATCATCCTTTCGCGCAATATATTCATGATTCGCGGAATCCTTCCCGATGCTGCTGCTGCTACGTTGCACCTGCGTGTATAAAATCATATATATAGAGACGCTATCTATATATATACGCGTATAAAGCGATACGTACGTGTATATACATATATAGAGTCTTTGACACGCGAATTTCGTGCTATGCGGTGGCTTTCTCCTGCTCGCGCGCGCGCTTATAAGACACAGAAAAGCGCACGGCGCATGTATCTATACTATACAGACGCGTGTGTATCTATATATACATGACGGCTTTTACTTTGCGCGAGCTCGCGCAGCTCTCTAATTGTTCGCGCGGCGTCGATCATCGCGATTTTTTCCCCTCTATATTATAGTTTCACGATCTGCCTTTTTAACTTTTGTTTATATTACTCAACGCGAAAAGGTATAATATAGGTATATATAAGTGAGTATACCGAAAGAAATAGATGCTCATTCGTAAGATAAGAGGTAGTATAATGACAGGTGTTAGGCTTCAATGAGTATGTCAATGGTCCGGGGATAACGATCGTTGCGGTGAAAAGTGGACTTGCGAGCATAAAAGCGATCGCGGTGATCGTTACGCGAATTAACTTGCATTATAGAATTGAGGGAAGTTATGATTTTTCTGTGGTTTGTATTTTTCTTTTTTTTCTTTTTGTAATGGACGCATCTGAAATGTATAACGGGGTTCGCCCTCGTGTTTGGATGTGATTGTGCTGCGATGTGTGATGAAAAAAAAAGAAGTGTAATTACTCCACTTTCACTGTGGAAAAAATTGTCGTATGATATAACGCGGTCGCTGCTATATCGTATATAAGTTGTAAATGCGCTTTTCCTCGTGTATATAGGTTTTTTTTTCCCGATCGAAAAGAAGGGAAAAAAAAATTAGTCGAGAGAAAGAAAGAGAGAAAATGAAGAAAGTGTATAATATCGTGCAGTCGCGCGCGAAGGAGAAAATCATCGGAATCGATTAAATTTATGATTAAAAAGTTGATTAATAAAAGGTATGTCTATATATATATATATATATATATATATATAAGACGTTTCCGTGAATTTGGGAAAGAGAATTACTCTATCGATATCGTATAGCGAGCGTCGTTAAAAATTTAATATTTCCTCTGTAGAAAATTGCGCGTATAGCCTTGAACTACTATTATAATCCAAAGAGCCGACGTTAAAGTTATCATTTTGAAGCAATATAATCGAGGCTCTCCTATAAACTTCCGCACATTCTAATAAAAGGGAATATTCGAGGAAAAGTAACTTTTGATTTCTATATAAAAACCAGTCGAGCGGAATATTCATACAAACGCGTTGATCTCTCAAATTATGGATAGTATATATATAGTTGCGTAATGCCGAATCTGAATAGATTTTGTGTGTGTGTGTATATACTTATACGTTTTAACGGGTTATAACAACGCGATGTGATTTATATAAGATGACCATAGAGCGGTGTTGGAATTTGCATTCGAAAATTATACTTTCAAAATATCAACTCTATCGCCAGGCACGTGGCGGTTCGATGAAAAACCTTCGGGTTTTGTTTTTTTCAAAATAAATATTATACCAGATATATCCTAGACTGATGAAAAAGGTTGATATTCCAGTAAATTTACGCAACAATTGTAATATCCAAAATAGTATAAAAATATATACCTTACTACTAATCGTGCGTATTTATAACTATGACACAACCTTTTGCTTCGGATTATAATCATAAATTTCAACTATCGGCTTTCTATGTATATTTAATAAAATTCAATGAAACCACGAAAAACGCGATTATACAGACATGTTTGTTACTTTCTGGATTTCGTAAGAATCTTTTTTCTCTCAACCGAAAATATACAGCACACGTCGGGTACCGATAATTATAGCAAACATCGCAAACAGGAAAGTTGTTACCCATTCCCACTAAAAAAAAAAAGAAACCTACCAAAACCACAACCTGCATTTTTCGCTCGACCATTTACTTTTGCGTTTTCGCGGTCCTTGAAAGTATAATTTTCGCGTGTACATATACTATATGAAAAACCGACCGCGCCCCGAAAAACAAAACAATCTTCAGTGTTAAAATTATTACACCGCCGACATTTAAATGTCTCTCTTCCCTCCTTATATACAATTCTAAAATAGCCATAAACGTGGCAAAAAACCGCGGTCGTTTATAATAACCCTATCATTATCCAATTACGCATCCTAATTGAAAGCCAACTATATATAGTCACTGCTGTTGCTGCTGCTGCTATAGGAGTACCGAAAAAAAGCCGCGCGCGAAAAAGTCAAAAGCGCATAAAACGCCTCTAAACAGCACGCGGTAAGCGTCGAAGTCGCCGCGCGGCTATATGGAAAATTATCAAATCCTTACGTGTATATATATATATATACAGATAGAACGGCGTTTATTCCGTTGTAATTACTGGGATTCGGTTGTATACGCAAGCAAGCGAATTTTACGGGAGGTTTGGATTATATAGGCGATGCCGTAACGTTTTTATACACGCGAGTTTAAAGTTTTTCCGCGTGAACCGACATGCGCATGAGGTTTTGCGCTCGGCGATTAAACGCGCCATGCAAATGTTATATTAATTAGGGGAAAAATTGGTACGGAATTAATGTGTGTGTGTATGTGTCCAGTCAAGGACAAGTGCAGTGGATAATTTAATGGAGGGTATTACGAAAGCGATGGGTGCATTGAGTTATCAAGAGTGAAATGCGCATGCGGAATTCCATTTGAACGAGAGCGTTGTAGTTTCGCTGTACCTCTTTCACTTCTGTATATATATATGTATATTAAAAGTGCAAAAACGCCAGTATCTTAATTTATTGATCGACATTTAAGTTACTACTTTACCGTGGGAGAGAAAATTCATAAAATACATTGTACGCTATAAGTATAATCAATAAAACGAGAATAGAAGTTAACGGGATATAGTCTTTAAGTTTTAACATCAACAAAGCTACGTAAAACTTGAATATATATACCCTTTAAATTAAAAAATAAAAAAAATTCACTCTTCGCTATCTCTTAAGCGTATCTCTCTTTCACCTTTCGCATATTACATATATGTATATAGCGGTGCGCGCATAAAAGATGCGTTGTTGCGCGCACAGCTGCTCGCGGCAAAGAACAAATCCACCGCAGTACACATATATATATCCAACGCCGAAATTGCACAATTTTAGCGCCTACCTCTCCCACGGTATATACCAACATCTATACAATACAACACGCACACAGACAAACCACTCCCTCGCCAAATAGCATAATGTTCAACCGCGGGCTTACCCAATCCATGGCGAGAATCAGAGGCGCGTAACGGCGCGCGCCCGTCTCAGCTGTCCGTCTTATAAGCGCACACTATGTATATCGTGTATTCCTCGTCCTCGTCGTCGTTGTTGGTCACCAACTTCTCGGTGCTACCATGGGGATTCCAGCATGTTGCACTTTCCTCTCGATAAACCACACTCTTGTCCCTTCTTTCTTTCTTTTTATTATTATTTGTTTATTTAATAAAACAAACGAAGTATGTTAATATTAACAACAACAACAACAACAAAATCCGACAGTCCTTCGGTTATCTTATTACAGAACCACTATATACGTGTATTATTAAAAAAAAAAAAGCTGCCACTATGTACTCGCGCAGCGTACCGCTCATGCGTGTCTCTCTCTCTCTTGTTTCTTCTTTCTATCTATCGGCAGGCGGGCCGATGTGCACGGATTCGCACATCCACGCGGACTGAGCAACTCTCTCGGTTAGCGAGAGGTATGTGTGTGTATATGCGCGCGCGCGCTCGAACGAGAAACTTCTCTCTCTCTCCTGGTGTACACCCAGGGGGAGAGAACTTCTACAAACTCACCTTCGCGCACTGTATATACAACTCCCGAGCTCTACACTGTTACTTTCATGGGTCGCAGCTCTCCAAGCTGTGTATAAGCAGTGCGAGCACTACTGCCGCCACCTCCGTTTCCATTTCCATCTTGGATAGTTAGTCCCCCACCCGCCGCAGGCAGCAGCGGGGATGGTGAAAGGAAGACATTTCCAGTTTCGCCTCCCTCTCCTTCTTCAACCGAGACTTTTTTTTTCTTTTTCTTTTTCTTTTTTAAGCAGTCGTCGTGTGTATGTACACGCATGCACGTATATACCATAAAGATTTTTCGTTAGTGTGTGGGTATATATGTATATATGCTCGTTGCATTATGCTAAGCGCATCCCACGCATCCACCGGTGTGTCACGTATAGGCTTTAAGAGTACCACAGGTGCATCGGTAATGATATATACGCATTATACGAGAGAGCAAGCAAACTTTCGATCATCCTTGGTAAGGTTTTCACGATTGGTTAGACGCGTGTTGTTTTTTTCTTTCTGTCTTTTTTTTTTTTGTTGTAAAAGAGAGGTGTGGGTTGAGGAAAGTGCGAGAGAAAGAGACGAGTAGTACAGGGTTGATTGAATTTTTTCTCTCGCGATTGCAGGGTCATTAGAGGTGTGATTTATCGATGCGAGAATCACGGAGAGTTTGTAGAATCGAAAGAGATTATATATCCTCTGAGATGCGCTGTGTGATGAGGGTATTAGGTTAAACAGGTTCTCGCATGTCGAGTAATCGAAGTTTAATCGAGGACGATGATGATTTTGAGCAATTTTTTAATGGCAATTAATTGATTTTTTATTTTTAATGTCCGATTACTTCATCACCTGTCTATCTCTATCTCTCTCTCTTGCTGTGCTAGAAAAAAATTTCACTTTTGCAGCGTTTTGTTAAGTATCTTCGCGGCGTGTATCCGCTTAAGTCTATTCACACTTAGGAGAGAAAATCCATTGCGCAAGGGACATTTTGAATGCAATCTCTAATCGTTCGACCTCCCATCGACAGATGCTATCGGAAACTTGTTTCTTTCTTTTTTTTTTCATCGATATGCACGGTGAACCATCAGCTTGGTAACACACCTGGCGGTATAGAGCCTATTAAGAGTTATTGATCGTATATTAATAATAGCCACATGCGATCATTATTATTATAATGGTTATAAATATACGATACTTTCCTATAAATAACAAACGTCTCTTGAGGTTATAAAAGAAATTATAAATTACACCTTGAACTTGGTAAAAAGAGCTTTCAAGATACATGTCTTACCATGTCCGAACGATTCTACTTAAAGCCATTAACTGGTATAATTTTTTGAAACTACATACAAGCTAAAAAAAACATACCTGAAATGCGCATTTATGTACATGTGAACCGCGAATAAGAGTAAAAAGGTGATACGTGTATTAAGAAAATTTTTTATTTTCAAAATGTTTATTTATGTAGTTTTGGGAGAGCAGTTTTTCTGTAATAATACATTTTCTCATTAGGAACAAAGGTAATCTTTACAAGAGTATTTTGCCCTTGAACTTTTATTATTAAAATAGTGCATACAAAACGAACGGTGTCGTCAAAATCATTATCATAATAACGGCACACCGTTACTGTTGGCGACGCAAATAGCAACGTGCATACCAATAAATTTGTACAGTATATAATATCGATCACTCGGCACTTAAAATACATATACATTGCCATAATTTCTATTCACCATGAAATATATTTTACTTAATTAAATTAAGATTTTAATAAACTAGAGAAGCTTATAACATTTTTCAATATGTTTATTTATCAAAATACGCGAATTAAATTGAACATTTTAGATTTCTCTTTTACTAAAAAGAGAAAAAAAGAATTCTAACTTTATTTTCCACAAACACATCTTCATAAGTAGGCTTAACTCGTACAGCCACTTACTATCTCCGCATCGTCAATTTGCTGAAATCATTCGAAATTTTCTCATACTACGTGGTAATTTTTTTTTTCTTTTTTTTTCGAGCACTCGGTCGTGAAAGTTTCTGTACGATACTGGTAAACAATACGAAATTACTACCACGCGTACTCTCTGCAATTCTAATACCCTCCTTCTCTTCCTCCGACTTAGAAATCTCCAACAATAAATGCAAAACTCCTCTAAAGCGCATATTAATACTTACACTCTCGCTTTTACATAAAACCTCGTAAAAATTTACGCAATTACCGCGCTTAAACGCCTGTTTACAACTTGTTAATACTTTTACGCTCTTCCACGTCATAAAAATCATTGTGAGAAATAAAAAAAATCCGTCGACACTTAAGAATATAGACACACTTATACCGTTTATAATCGGGCCTAATGGCGCCGGAAAAAATAATAAAAAGCGACAGAACTTGCTCATCATCATCGAAAAGCAGTCTCACCTTCCTCGCCTCCTTTTTAACATTCCTTCGCGACAAAAGGGACACTTAATATATACTCGTGCGTCAGGAGTTCCTTTCATGTCGCGCTCAGACAGACTTACATCTACCATCGCGCGGGGCGGACAAAGAGACGCGCACGACGAGAAAGCGAATAAAACGGAGCAAAAAGCTCAGAACCACGGACATTCGTCGATATATATATATAACTTACGCCGGGGCGACTAATCGCCTTAAAAGGCCCCGAGAGTGTCTTTCCACTTTTCTTAAGAGAGGGTAGAGCAAAAAAAAGTCAGGCACGACGATAACAGCTGGAAGAGGGTCGGATTCTCCGTGGGCGCAAAAAGTGCCGAAATCGTAATCCTATATAACGAGGAAAATAAGGAGAAAGTTCAAATTTTTCAGCTGCCACTGAGAGATGCGGGTTTCTGTATGTGTGTGTGTGTATAGGATACAGTAAGTCGTTCTATGTCCCGCGCAACTTTACGCAACGGAAGTGTGTAGAATGAGAAAAACCGCGCGACAGTATAGCGGCGACATCGACGCGAGGAAAAAGATTGGAGGTGTGATCGCGAGACGTCTCCAAGAGTGAAACGCGAGGACGGATGAGTGTAATTCGTTTTTCAGGAAGTCAAGCAGCGGTCGGGTACGTAATGCGTTAATAGGGATAATTGAGCAGTGGTGAATGCTGTGGTATTTTCAGATTAATAGTGAGAAAAAGTTGCAGCGTGGTTTTCAAGTCGTAGTATAGCGCGAGGTTTGATTTGGAGAAAGGATTAATTCTTTACATGAAAATAGTATTATGGTTGAGAAAGAATAATGTTTGCGTTTGATGATCTAGTTTTCATGATAAATGAAATTTCTTTCTTCTTTTCAAAAAATATTCTATTCCGAACGTTTCTTAATAATTAAAAAAAATACATAAAAGTAATAGCTATAACTAAAACTGGATTTTGAATGTTTAAATGAGTCTTTTTCATTAAAAACTGTCAGTAGTAGCTAAAATATTGCCCTAAAGCTACGATATACAGAAAATGTAACAACATAAGTCCAGCACTGATTTCTTTTATCCAACCAAATTGAATATAAAAATTATTTTATATAAAATATATACAATAACTTATAGATAAAATTTATAATTTTACAAACGTCAAGTGCATAAACGTGAGAATTTTGAAAGTTAGTACATATAATACCTGTTCTTTTACGAAATAAAAAAGAATGCTTTTTAATTTATCGCGAATTCAAGTTGTACTCAAGTTGTATTCAAGTTGTATTATTTTTAACATAATTATTCGTTGATTAATTATTAATTTTGATTGAAATTCATAATTAAATTAACGAAAATAATCGAAAAATAAACCAGAGCGGGCGGCATAAAGACATAACTTCATATTTTTTCGAGTTTTCACGAAGGAGAAAACGCATAACCTGGTTATACCACCGTGTAAATATTTGTTTTAAATGTGTTAATTGATTACTTGATCTTATACGAATAAGTTTGAACATTGAAACCCATTTTTCTCTGAGACTCTAAAATTGGACTTATGTCGTTATGCCTCGCAGCCACGGATATATATATATATATATACATCATTGTACGATCGAAAGTTAATTTTACCCTTTGTCTACAGTACACTTTGCAACCTTTACACTGTCAAACTCCCACGAACGACATGTTTTTGCTCCAAATAATAGAGCGCCTGTTGCTGTTGCGCGCACAGCGACTTTAATCTTTCGGGCACGCTTCCAGCGTGACAAGTGCAAATGGCATATAATCAGAGAGCCTTAAACGTCGCACTCTACGCGTGTATACCAGGCAGAAGAAAAAAAAATTCTCCGCTATCTAAGAATCGACATTTAACGGGCAATGACTGCACGCGGGGCGAAATGCACTTGTTTCAAATAATCTACGGCTGTCAGCTGTGCGACGCGCGAGCAGTTTTTGTCCTCGACAACTCAACGTAGCTCGGCCATCGTTCAGCTCCGCAACAATTACTAGATTTCTTCTTTCTTTCGAGCTCCGTACATATATATATATATATATATATATATATATATATATATATAACGCGTGTGTATATCGTGTGTGTGTAATTTATTCGTTACAGAAGAAGCTGTCGCACTTTTCAGTCTTAACTTTGTGTATATTTGACGCGGAATATGTATAGCTGGTATTTTGTACACGCGTGTGTTATGTTATAGAAGATAACAATTTTGCCTTTACGACAAAAAAACAGATGTTAATTGGCTTAGGTTAAAAATTCTGGAAAATCACCTCTGGCCATTTTAGCATATTATAATATTTATCGATGTGTTTAAACACGCCCAGGTATATATTTTTATCACTTACCTAATTATCGCAACGAGGTCTTAGCCTATGTGTATGTATGTATGTCTACATGTATAGGTGTACGGTTTAGCAATTAACTTTCGAATAAATGTGACAATTTCGAAATTGCATCTCGCTCGTGAGTTTTTTTAAAATTTTTTTACAGCCAAACTATTAACTCAATTTCAGTCTATTATTTAATAAGAATACCACTATATAGAAATCGATTCTTCAGAGGAGATTCGTGACGGTAACTCTCTCTCTCTCTAAAAGTAAAAGTTCACGCAATCGATAATTGACGGTAAGTGGTAACCTTCTATCATCTCAATGACAAACCGGCGTCGCGCTATCATTTTGTAAAGTGGAAAAAAGAATATATACCGGAAACGTTTTAAGACAAGCAGTTTTCGTATCGTCGAGGTCGTGTACCTCTCAATTTCGGCAATGATTGCATATTATTTATATTTTTTTTTTTCAATTTTTATAAACATTGGGTTTCCCATAAAATGTATACACAATATCGTTCGAACCGAAATAGCGCGTGAACGAAATTTGAGTGCTTTAATTATTCTACCGCATACGTATATGTTATTAATTTTATATATACCGTAACTGCCTATTACGACTTTCTTTTCTCAAAATTATGTGACTATATAGCGAGCTTTGTCATTTCCTGGTTACAGTATACTCTACCTCCTTAGAATTTTTGACGTTTTATTTGCAAATGTAATTCTTACAGAACATATTTCATCACGCTTTGTTCATATATACACATACACCGCGACTTAATCACATGTTCCGTTTTTACACTGAACAATGCTAACAACTTGTTGTCGGTGAAATGTAAACTTAAACTTTAAAAATTTTAAATAATAGTTATATACAATTGCTTAGAAAATTACTGTACGTATACACGCAAATAAAAATCCTACCAATGATAATAATTACACCTTCCATCCCCTCCTTCTCTTATTAATACACCTGTAAAAAAAAAGACGATATAAATTGTAACTTTTTCCCCACAAACGTTACAACCGCCGCCGCCACTTAAACATCCTTCCATATATCCCAACGCAAAAAAAGCAACAGTCAAACAAAAGCCGCTCGCGTCAGTATATACTGTATAGTAGCCGCATAGACGCGCGCGATAATTGTACTTTCTTAAACACCGCTATTCTCGCCGTCCAGCTAACGTTATTATGCGCGAAGAGCCCATCATCCATCGCTCACGCATGCACGCCGCGCCTCTATAAAAACTCTACAGTAGCACATACATATATATATGTATATACACTCGTAACTATATATATATAGAAAAGAGAAAAACACCTTCTCTCACTCACTGGCTCAAGTTCAAGTGCAAATGCGCGCGCAGGAACGTAGGAGGAGTGCCGCGCGGCGAGTAAGTGTATAAGAGCGCCCGCGCGCGCACATCACGACAAAGGAAAGGTGTGCGCCTATATGTATAGATATATACATATATAACGGTCGAGAAAGTCAACCGAGAGAGGTGTACGTCGATTCGCTCGCGAGTGTAGCATGCGAAATTACTGGAGAGCAGTGTAGAGAGAAGAGAGGCGAGAGAGCTATCACACAAAGAGTGTGTGTATGTACGCTAGCGCGTACGGAGAAAAGTGCAGCGAGGATTCGCATCGCGTATATATAATTGAATTACACTTTCGGAGAGCGAACGATGTGAGGTTGTGCAACGTGAATAGCGTATATATGTATGTAGGTATGAGGTAGGTTATTATAGAGGTGAGAGCATGAAGATGTATATATATATATATATGCAAAAGATGATCGCTTGCAAGTACGTGATCTCGTATCAAGCGAGGGAATTGAAAAGTGTCTCTGACCTCGATAGGCATGTTTCGGCTTCCCCCTTCGTGTGCAGCGTTTTTTCGTTTTTTTTTTTCGGACGTTGATTCGTACAAAAACGTTTCTACGACTGATTGGAGCACGCGTAGAAAGTGTAACTGGCTTTTATGGTTTGGGAGACCACTGGGTCTATTTATGGTGTAGGAACGGTGCTGCAATGCCGTTCAAAGAATCTCTTTTTTTCCCTCCGTCCGCGTGTCTTTCTCTAAAGTGTATATATATGTATATATATATATTTTACTGGACCCCGCGTGGAAATTAATGCGGTCAAAGGCCTGAAGTTCTGACTATATAGTTTGATGAAATGAAATGGATTGCTCGTATTTTAATGTGTATATATATATATATACACGTGTATGTACATATATGTATGGTTAAATGTCAAGATGACAATTTGTGAAAAGAAAGCAAATAATAGCAGATGAAGAGAGATAGACACACGTTATATCATCTTGTTTTGAAGGGCAGCAATCAATGTGCTTTGTGTAAGTCTTGATTGGAATCCTTTGGTAAGAAGAAAAACATAATTAATAAAATGAAACCGTGTAATGAAAGCATATGTCGTAATTCGATTCGGATCGAACTCTTAATTTGAATGGCTGACAAAAGGAAAATAAATCATGTTATAAGTATATATATATATAGTGAAATGCCAATCACAAGAAGGAGTATTAATTGACAAGTGATCTTGAAATGATCCCCATTAGTGTACTCGAAAACTAGTACACGTCGAAGAATATATTGATGAAGAGTCTCGGGGAAATGATTTTCTCAAACCTATATATATATATATACACGTCGTATGTCTATCAACATAATTTACGTGAAGTTCTTCACTTTTACGATTATACTATAAGATCCGAGAGCTGAATAATAATAATATTTTACTTCCTCTCGCTCGGAACTATATAATATACTGCACTTTTACGTCTATGATATACGACTATTTAAAATAAGCACGCGCCACAATTAAAGTTATTTACTCAGACTCCGGCGCTACCGTAATTGCCGGCAATAATATATAATACCGCAGCTATCAATTTTTCGTAAATCAAATGTAATATCAATTATCCATACATTTCACGTGCATGCGATCTACGCAGGTTTCTACGTAGTAATCGTCAACGAAAGTTCGTGAACTTCACATCTATCCATATATACATACTAACAGCAGCCATGGAAGTAAAACTGTTTACTCTGACGACGCAGCTGCGTGCGAGGTCTCATCTTTGATATACATATATATACACGGAAGAGAAACGCATATAGAAAATGAAATTAGTCGTTAAGTTAAAAAATAAAATATATATTTAAACTCGCTGAATCTGCGCATTATATATATATAACTATACGCACAAAGCGACATCGGATGCAACGGTGCATATAACTGCGCCGCAATTGCATGATCGCTATAGCCATACTGCCGTTTTTCGCTTGCACATACATTTATTAAACATATATATATATATATATACACTCACAAGTGCACAAGATACTTACATATACATATACATATACATATACGTATACGCACGCTGCGTCTGATCGGTTCGAAAGTGTCGTGGTATATATATAGTAGTACCTCAAAGCTTTAACCAACGTATTATAGTATATACTTGCGCATAAATTATGCTCGGGAACGATTACGCTGGCGCGGTTGTGCGCTAATGCGTCACGAATGTACGTATGTATATAGGAACTAGCGCTGACACAAACGGGTGATGATTTTAAAATTTTTACGAGGTTATTAAAGCACAGGCGCGGCGTTGATGTATATATGTATACAGTTAGCGCTTAAGACTTCCACCAACGGATGTACGTATACGCGTACGCCACAATGCAGTGCCGAAATAGTTTATAATATACCTATAGTTGGCAATATAACGAGGCGCGGTTAGCGACAGTGCGCACGTATATACACACTGGTTTAGCTGGTTAAAGCCCAATTACGCGAGAGGCTTTCTTGCGCGTACCGAGAACTCTCTTGAACTTACGGTGAATATAATACAGGTAACATCGCGAAATTTCATCTCATCTAAAGCTGTGACAGCGATATATACTCGCGTTTTTTTGTTAAATAAATAAATAAATATCGATTAAATTATAAGCTTTGCGTAACGATTAGACACGATAAACGGACATATATACGCGCGCGTCGAGTAGTATATATATAGTATGGGGTGCGGTGAAACTGTGCGAGTAGTATATATTGTGAGCGCGCATACACGGCGACAGTGTGCAATCACAACAGTGTATATATACATGTATGTGTGTATGTACACACTCTAGATTCCACCTTTTTTGTTTAACGGTTAAATATAAGATACGATCGATTGTGTAATTTTTAATATACGCGCTTTTCTCGTAACATAAAATAATATATATGTATATACGCTAACAACAGAATGAGTAATGGTAACGCGCACAATGTGGACGGGTATGGATTTTTAAGATATAGCATGAAATAAATAATTAATGTTGTCGTGGAAGATTTACATGTTGTTCTAATGAATCGGTTTTTTTTTGTTTGTTAAATTAGGCCGTTATGCTCAGTCAGTAATAATTCATTAAAATCAGATGTGATTTATACACGTTGTTATTATTTATAAAATACTGGCGAAATATGTATGTACAGACAAAAAATGGTTAAACGAACGTAATCTTGAAGTATTGACTTTTTTAAAAACCTATATACAGAGATAATAAAAAAAAAACATTAAATCTACGAATATTTTTTAAAATATTTTTTTTCTTTTTATACACATCGCAATAAATATATAGATATATAGCACTTACAGATGCTTGACACACGTACACATTTAAATTGTAACAATGTCCTACTTACATTAACGAAGAATCTCGTGTATTCGAAAACGAATTCCTTCCTTAATACTCTCTAATTGGTACTTTTTACATAAACGCGCCTTATTATCTAGCTATATCTACAAAACAATATATACACAATACAATAACTTACCCACGCAAATCAAGTAACAGCTAAAATAAAAAGTAATCCGGCTTATCTCGCGCCATCTAAAAACTGAATTCACAGCCTTCTCCCTCTCTCTCTTTTCTTTTTCTTCCTCATTCGAGAAAAAAAGAAATACTCATCTCGTTACACGCCTTCTATAAAATCTTCTCCGAATTAAGTCCCCTTCATTTTTCGACTTTCTTCCGTAGCCCCGAGCTAACCGACTACTACACAAACTTTCGTTTTTCCAGTCTTTCCTCCGCTCTATATCACCCCAATTAAGAACACAACCAAAAACTCACACACCATTCATAGCTCTTTAACTCTACCAAAAAAAGAAAAAGATACATTGCACATTTCGTTGTCCTTCAAACCCATAAACAACAATGACTATATATACTCCTCGATTACTTCTCAGCGTTTTTTTCTTCCGTCTGCGTTGCCTGATGAGCACGCGAGGGTAACGGTAGGAATGTATCACTGCTGCCAATTGTTAAAGAACCTGTGCCTTGATGGAACCGCTGTGTCTCACGGGACGCTCCTCGTGGTGAAACCGGTGTTTGACGCTCGCGCATCCGGGCGATAGGCTCGCGCGCACGGATCCTGTACCAACCGCGCGGACGCTTAGCTACTGGACTGGAGATGACCTCGTTGCGTGAACTGCTACCTGGAAATCGGTGGAAAGTTGGTTTGATGAATGATTAGATGTAGTATAGCGATATACGTGCGGGGGTTTATCCGATACGGCTTTGGTATTCTAATCAGGAATATCGCTGTGGTGACATAATAACTTTTAGTTTTATAACGATGGTATTCGGTTGCCTAGACGTAGGTTGATTATTAATGTAACAAAGATAATCGATAATTTTGAAACTCTTTATGTCGAAACGCGATGGATTATATTGTTTATTTCATGTTGTATGTAGTAAAAGTATTAGCAAAGTATATATAATTTTAATTTAATTTATTATGTTTGGATACTGCAACATGTTGAGTTAGTTCGATCTATTGTTTGACTTCATTAATAAAATCACTGAAATCTTGTATACTATGAATCATTAGTTCTTAAAAAAATATATGAGACAGAATAAAGATTTAAGTTCATAGCCGCTGGTAGCATTTTATATGCGTTGTAGGTAATTAAAATTAAAATGAAAAAAGTAACGTCTTAAATACTTGAGGCTAATCAAACAAACAAAAACTTCCCTTGATACCCGGAAAACTATAAAAAAGGGTAAAAACTTTTACAGATTTATTACAATTGCTTTAACTTGTATAGAGAATATTAATTTTATCATATTACCGCAAGAGATTATATTTTGTAATGTAACCGCAAGTATATAATATATATATAGAGCATTGTGTAACAACTTCGTAATAACAGTGCAAAAAGCTTTATCAATATATATAAATGTGAAAGTTTGTTTATCTCTTACTCAATCTTGCAAAAACGATGACGCTTATCTTTATAAAATTTTCTCGAACCATTTATTACCGATGAATCGATCTTCTATTGTAATACTTTCACTAATGTCTTTGTTTTAACAATAGCTAAAGAACGATCATGAAAAGCTATCATTTTATCTCGCGAGCAAATACTTTATCTCTTATATATTAACTTATAATTAAATCTTGAAAATTTAAAGGCTCATTTTCCTCGTTACCGCGCATATTATTTGCACAAAATTACTCATTATATATAGGGAACACACACAGCTTTCAAACGAATTTTCAATGCTACATCTATAATAACTTAATATTAGAATTTATGCACACGTATGTTCGCAAGTAAAATTACATAACGAAATTGCTCAATGCTTGAGAAATAAAATTTTGAGTTACAGTAGTCTTTGCTTGTGCACACATATATATAAAAGTTTAAAACATTCTACGAGTCGAAATAAACTACCTAGTTGTGTTGAGGAAATGAAATTCGTTCGCATAATTCATAAGAAACTTAATTTCATTATAATGAACGGTGAGGGGACTTTTGACAAATATAATTATACTTTCCTCAATGGGTTTGTCTGTCAGCCGCGCGTCAACTTTTATTCGATTTCGAACTTTCTACGTTATATAGAAGAATTTTTGGTTACGCTATAACGTTGATCTAATGCTTGCACGGGCAATCCTGATTTTACAGAGTGTGAATTAACGTGTATATACAGGCAAGAGACAATGAAATTGTTAGTCACACGAGTGAATGTAAGTATATTATTAAAGAAAGTTGTAGGAAAGATGTGCTTTTTCTTATTGCAAACATCTGTGAATATATTATTTGGAAACAATGTGAGTGTGTACAATTAACACGTTGTTCTGTTAAATCTTGCGTAAGACTTTTCGCTGGTTGAATTTTTTTCTTTTTTCGCTTTTACGTAACGACTGAACAAACTGAAGATTCCACGAAATTAATAGAGAGAAGAAATTCTACACGTACAACGCGTTCTCTTCTCCTTTCGATTTATAATCATTCCAAATCAATGCCAGTTCAATTTGTAGCATTTTAGAAAATTATCTTGTAATTATAATAGCTATAAATATGCTGTACAAAAAGTAAAAGTGAAACATTAAATTTTTCGTAAAAAAAATATATATATATTTATGAGCAACCAAAGTAGTAATTAAATTAAATATTCTCCCGTAAAAAATCCGGAATTGTCTTAAAATAGGTGTTAAAAATTCTTTTTTTTTTCTTCAAATTCCGTAAAAGGCGATAGCAAAACCCCATTAAACGCGCATAAAATTAATAGTCCAATAACAAAAGTATTTCGCTTTTACTCCGCGAAAATATCCCAACAACCTATAATATATCTCACACCACAAAGACAAATTCATTCAATCCTACATGTATATATATATATAGAAATTGATCAGTCACCGTAAGTCTTATTCACTAACGCAAATACCTCCCAAGCTATATATATATACGTACGTCTAACCATCTTACACTCCTAATTAAAATGTAAATCACCCAAACCGAAAATTACCACTCAACCGTCCGTCAAGCACTGCTGTTTACTACCTCGCAGAAGTGTCAGACCTCAGCGTTCTCATACACGCGCGAAAATCTTCTCTCTCTGTTTGGCGCGCGATAAATCGCGCACACTCGCGTATAATATACAGCGTTCACTCAACCCGTACAGTTGGAAATTCTTTTCGCAGAAATAATTGCGCGCGACGTGCAATTTCGCGAGCGCGTAAAGCGCGCCTCTTTACGAGGCATTGAAAATTTATCTCTCTAAACGGCCAGCAGCACCCTATATATATACATATAGCGTACGCTTTCAAGGCTGCCTACAACCATTATTAACAAAGTACAATGCACTCGTTATCCTCACATATATACAAAAACACATATATATATATAAATATACATATATCCTACCTGGAGAATCTCTCTGTGACGTTGACGACGGCATCTGGTGGTCCTCACTAGAATCTAATCTATCCCTTGGTCGTTTACTCGTTGACCGTTGGAGAAGTACACGTTGTGGTGGTACCATAGCTAACATCCCACTCGTCGACGATATGGAGAGTTGCGAGGATGAGCCACTGGTTGAAGCAGCAGTAGAGAACGGTGAAGTAGGCGAGACGAAGCTGGTCGTTGGTGAACACGCAGGTAGCGGTTCGCGCGACAGGTTCCTCGAAGCCACCGAGCCCACTGCTATATAAGTGTGCAGTGTTGGTGAAGTAGCAGGTCAAACGAAAGAAAAAAAGAAAAGAAAGAAACAGGCCGTTTACGTGAGAGCGTATATATGCAATACCGGGTGGGTTTTGTTGCTTAATTGGATTTTATGGAGAATGCATGCGCGTATTTTGGAGCAAAAGGTTGGGGAAGGAATTTTCGTATATGAGGAGAATTGATCTGTTGTGTAAGATTAATATAGGCTATACCGTTCGCGATTAATCGCATTCTTTTAAATATTATAGTGTGGCATCCGGTGTTTGTTATGCAGGTTTAATGTGGTTCTTTCACGACTTCCCTATAGTCAAAATAGTGCTAAATGAAAAAGTTACCGAAATTAACAAAAAAAAACATAGTTGAAATGAGATTTATATATTATTATTATATTATATATTATAATGAACGTGTATTTAACATGATTAAAATAACTTTTTTTAACAAAATGTCGATATTTTAGAAACAGCACAAACCATTATTGATA
>JAWWEQ010000027.1:17489911-17517620 GCA_035583055.1 Torymus tubicola
TCATGTTAAATACACTTTCATTATAATATATTGACTATTTCTATCATTTTAAATGAATAAATCACATTTCAACTACGATCTTTTTAAGTTTAGGTAACTTCTTTATTTAGCACTGTTTTGACTAGGGAAGTCGTGAAAGAACCACCTTAATGTGTACACTTATGTTCTTCCGTATTGCATATAGAATAGATATGGACTTTCTTCATGCACATATAGTTGTTATATATATGTAGGAAATTAGAATCCCTCATTTGTTTCGGTATAATTTATCGATATACTAATCCACTTGAGGAATTTTGATGCAGTATAACTGCATATAGAGGTAGTTCGTTTTACATAAGAGAGACTTAAAAGAACTTGTCCATTAGACAATCCATTATTAAGTGATCGAACGTAACGTATAAATCGACTCTTGATGTGTATATATATATAAGAAAGCGAAGAATTCAACGCGAAGTTTTCTTTGATACTCGAAAAACGGGTTTGCGCTATATTAAAAAGACCCAAGTGAGCAAGTGTGCGAGAAGTAAATTTTATAACGTCATTTGGAAAAATTGAGAGAAAGTAAAAGAAATTTTAAATTCCGATAAATAAAGTCAATTTCTCACAGCGCAGTAAAATGCAGATAACCCGAGACTCACGTCTAACGTTTTATGAGAAAGAGAGAGAGAGAGAGAGAGAGGGAGAGAAAGAGAGAGAGACTGGCATAGATTTCTTATAGAATTCGGAAGATTTACTCGATTTAAGAGAAAATTAATATTTAAATTTTATTAATGTACGACAATATTTATCTCCTTATAGGTGGAATGTCTATGAAAGTGATCGAAATAAAACTCGTGGATTGATTTTTATATAGTCAATTAATTTTAATATCAAGTAATAATTATACAAAAATATTTTAATCCGGTTTTACAAATTGTTGATAAATACAATTATTCAGAAAATACTATACGTTTTATATTATAATCGTTATAATAATATTAATTTGACTTTAAGAATTTACCATAAGAACTTCGAAACGCTTATATTAAGTAAACGAATTTTCGTTTAAAACAATCTCTCTAATTTATTTATAATAGATCATTAACTCAAGAAACACTATATTAATTTCTCTTGCAAAATAATTTTAAGGTAAAATTATCATATTAAATTATAAATTAATATAAAATTGTAATAGATTATAATATTTTAATTAGGTGTCATGGACACATCAGCTTAGAGTCAGCGTTTACGGTCATTACATAAACCTTTTCACTAATCAGCTAAACGCGAAAAAAAATTCTAATTGAATGAAAATTAATTAATAAGCCAAAATCATATATCCTAGTACACAAAGGTAAAAATATATCTTTCACCGCTATCAAATAAACCTGTGCATCACATGCAAATTGAAAATTTTAAATTTACAAATAGAAATTTAATAATATAAACTTTCTCTAACAAAAACGACCAAAACTTAGCGCATACTACTCTCTGCTATAAGCAAGTGAAAAGTACACTAGTACCGAACTAAATTACGGACTACGTAAAGTCTACCAATTATTGATATTTTTCTGATCTAGAAAACAATCCACAAAATCTCATACAGGGAAACTCCGACTTTTCTCACTCATCAGCTCATCCTGCACGAAACCTCTCTCTCTCTCTCTCTCTCTCTCTCAGAAAATAGAAAGATGTTTTTCACATCCGCACGTGCTCACGTGCACCCACAATGAAGGAAAACCTTCCTCACACACGAGCCAAGACGCGCATTCAAATGAACTCTAACGTTTGGATTTCCCATCGCGAAAGTTAAGCATGCGAAATCGCAGTAACGTCGCTGCGTCTCTGAGATGCAACAATAAACATTTACCAGGCAGCTTCTTAAACGCAGACCTGACGACCCTTGCCATCACTGAGAATATCCCATCTGATTTCCCATAAGGCTCGACAACAAGACTATCCGTTTTATTGCTCAATTGACGTTCCATCTCATCGCTCACTGCAGTTACCGGTATACGTGTTGTAGGTGAACTGGTATTCAAACATTCAACCCGATCGGTTATACTGACAAAGCTGTCCTTGACTGATCCACAATAACTGCCTTGCGGATGATGATGATGATGGTAATTCTTTCGTGTTGTTTCCTCGGTGAACGAGCTACTACGCGTTACGCAGGATAGTTCCGCATTCAGTTTCGTCGCCATGCCAGAGTGCTCGGAACTTCCTGAGGATTATTATTATAGAATCGAAAGTTTTATATATACAGACACACACACACTCGATGTGGAATTACGCGACGATATAGATGGGTCGCGATTATTATATTGTGCGCTTTTTCGAATTCATTATTTTTAACGAGTCTTATGTGTGTATTATATGATTAAAAAAGAAAAATTATACTGTTACGTAAAACATTGTTGCGATAAGAAAGTTTCATTTATATATATATCGAATTAACGAGCCACATTATGCGTGTATATAATGTATGTTAATTATATATCATGCTCGTATACCTTTATCAGCGTTCGCGGAATTGTTAGCATTAGCCATTGTCTCTTCGAGCTTCTTCAATCCGGAATCGATCAAGGGCGCGAGATCGAGACTAGACAAACCCTTGGAATCCGACTTCTCTACCAGTAACATCATCAGCACCCTCGACGACGTCGACGTGGTCACCTTACTACTCTCACCCACACTGCTATCCGCAGGGCTGCTTTCCACCTTCTTTTCAACATTCACCTCATTATTATTATTACTATCGACAGTGGACAAAACCGGCGAGCTATCATTTCCTTTATTCCGACGGCAGCAAGCGCAAGGTTCGCTCTTGATCTCCTCAATCCTGCCGTCCTCCTTCCTCGTCACCTCTTGTACCTCATTATTATTATTATCCTCACCGAGGCTTTCACGAGCCTCGAAGAAGATATCGTTGTCCGCGAAGTACGCACTGCTATCGGCTGGCGCCTCCTGCATCGTCGTTGATGCTGGCACTGGTGGTGGTGGTGGTAAGCACTGGTCGGAGAACCTTACACGTTTCTCACTGTTATCTTTTGATATTATACTCTCGTGGATATGATCGATTGCTTCGCGTTTGATAAGATTCTTGTCGGTGTTGTGATCCTGTTGGTCCTTTTTGTGATCGTCCTTCTTCAGGATCGAGTACGCCGGTGAATTCCAGGATGGATCGGCCTCGGTCGCGTTCTCACTGCGGACATAATGTGCGTATTGTTGTGTACATAGTGCATAGAGAAAGAGAGTTTGTATAGTGTCTATTATTGGGATTTTTTTTGCGTTTCGAATGGAAGATCGGGCACGCGATTGTTTTGCAAGCGAGCTCGAAGAAATGTATATATGTATGTGTGTGTGTGTGTGTGTAATAATGTATATGTTGATGGGTGTTTCTTTAAGCGAAATTATAGGGATGTTAAAAATAGTTTATATTCTCGCTTTGGAAAAGATTTTTCAAGCGATAGTCTAATTGTTACCTTGCGTCATATAACGGCTTGCATTTTCATGGACGGATGGCTACTCGCTTTTGTAAACGGTTTGACATTTATTGATTTTTACCTTTGATATGCAAATAAATCATTACGCGTCTGTCATTAATCATCGTCAACGCTTTTTGAATTGTAGGACTGAAAGCTTATAAGTCGCGCAGTGAGATAAAAGTACTTTGAGTTATTATATCATCCTCACGTTTAGATATATGGGAAAGATTTCTGATATGTTATTGAAATTACTAATCGAGTATTATTTTTCGATCCGTTATCATTAATTCGTAATAATTATATGCATTAGAAAGGTATGAAAAGTAACTTACTTACATATATATATATATATCAATAAAATGCATTCCTATATAAAAAAAATCATACTATTTATACATTATTTATAGCTAAGTCAATTTTAACGAGAGTTAAAGTTGGTATATACAATCACGGATGATTAAATTCATCCTTGACGAAGCTCATCCCATTAGCGCGGCATTGCGCGTTGCTTTATACAAAAATAATTTGACGCTAAAATAAACAGCGCGATCTCGAATATCTAAGTAAAACGTGCATTGTAATAAAAAAAAACCAACGCTTATATATATACGTGAAATGTAGATAGACAAAAATTTAGCAGCTTTACGTAAATTGCCGCAGTATAAGAGGAATTTATGTAATAACTAAATTACACTTATCGCGAGGGAAATGAGCTTCTACTGTAGTTAAATCTAACCGTGCGTTCACCTGGAATCCTGCGGTGAGCAAACAAAAAGCGATTCAAGCGCTAGAATTTCAATTTATCCCAGCGCGCGCGTACTGTATATATATATATATACTTACACCACGCACGCACGAGCGTTTGTCTCATTTTTATTGTGTGCACTTAATCATGCGTATAATTTCATTTCACCTCTTTTGCACTTGTATAATCCTGCGGTTTATAAATCTATCTACAAAGAGCCGGCTGTATTCGTATATACCTATCTATCTCTCTCTCTTTTTTTTCATCAATTTATTAAAATAACGCATATACAAAAAAATGTTTATATAGTTTTATCATAATAGAATTGAATATTACGTATTAGAAAGCATTTATATATACATAAAATGTATTATCTAACGACAGCAAACCTATATATCAATATATAAAAAAAAATATCAATACTTTAAATTACTATATATTACATCATTTTTATATATTCCTTACCAAAGATTATGATTGTAATCAAAAGCAGAACTGATCCCATCCAGTTGTTCCACACAAATCCCAGACGTCAACCCGGTATAATACCTCGACTCGTATCCGTTCGAGTCCCGACTACATCCGCTACCCGCAGTACCATCAAACGTCGTAGGCGTACTTCTCTTGCCTTCGAACGACGAACTCGGTGTCTTCAATACAAACTGCGGTATCGGCGCGACATTAGCTTGCTTCTGATGATGATAATTCGCTAGACCTAATCCATGCACTGGTGTGCTAGTCTGTCGTGCGAGCTCAGGTGGTGAGTCGAAATTAGTAGGATCTTGTTTAACGCGTGATATAGCACTTGTATCGGCCGGTGTGTCGATTGCAAGGAGGATTCGTGGTGTTGTGGGTAACTTTTTGTCCACGCAATCGGTGAGCTCGAGTTCGCTGCTAGATGCAGAAATTGTGGCTGGAACTGGGGTGGCGGCGATTACGCTGCTTGGCTCGGTATCGGTGGTCAAGTGGGAGATTACGGAGTGTCCGCTGTCGTCGAGAGTTGGCGTTGAGGGTGAGTCCAGGGGTTTTAAGCAGTGGGCTTTGGATAACTTCGTCCACCACCTGTAAGTTGAGGAAGAATTTAACGGTTGAGTTTGAAAAATAATGTTGGTGTGTGATATACCAACGTTTGTATAAGGGTTTTATTACTGGAAAGTTTTCTGGCATGAGATAAGTTTTTAGATTTTCAATTTGACTTTTTGTCAGTGTAACAAGTGTACGTTATATTGGGATCTGAATAATACATTCGGCTCTAATTTTAGGATATGTTTTTGAAATGAAAATAATGAAAAAAAGCTATTAGATTAGAATGCTTCACAAAACTCATGTTTTGAATATTGTTAGCGACAATTTGAAAAAAAAAGAATTTTACAAGAACATCTTTTCTTTAATCTTATCTTAAAAGTTACATCTTTAAAAGTTGTAAATATTAGTTCTAAAAGAGAAAATAAAACTAGAGAGAACGAGCTTTCGTTTACTTTTCCATCGAATTTGTATAATCTAACTCCCTAACACTTTCCTGGTAAGTTATATAAATGAGAAATGTCCTTAGACTTCTAGTTCTTTAAAATAAAAATAAAAATATTGCGTATAAAATATTTACTATAAAATTAATATAGATTTTTTTTTAATAATTGCGTTACAGAATTCTATTAATTTAGGCATCCCTTATATTAATTTTGAAATAATTCACAAATTAAATTTTGCCAAATCAATACCTAGAATATGTAATTATATATATGACTCATATAAATGCTAACAAACACTGTACGTACATGCTTTTACACAAAAAAATCTTAGAAATCATTGAACCCCAATAAATCACCCAACCCATCAATAAGACAAACAGCCATAACGTCTAACTCCCCCATATATATATACCTGCAAGGTTTCGCCTCGAGGAGCTCCTTATTGCTCGTGTATTTATCCCCGCAAAGCTTGCAGTGCAATGGCAGATGAGTGCAACCAAGGTGGCAAATCAATTCCCTCTGCTTATCTGGCTCCTCAGTCTCGTGGGGCGACTTAAAGAGTAAATCACGCCTGAGGCAGAGTGGACAACTCGGTTTTGGATGCTTGCTGCTCTCGTGCACGTCCCGGCAATCCGAGCAGCAGAATATCTTCGGGCACACCCGGCAGCTAGATTCCTGGCGACAGAGTTACTGTTTCATGCGACATTGCTGAATGCAATGGTTTAACAAGGCCACTGGGGTTATGGGGGGGACTTTTAAGTTTTATGATTTTTATTCTTTTTTCGAAGTTTTAGATTTTTTATTAATATATTGACAGAAATATTATAAGATAAAAAGGAAATTTATGGTTTTTTCAAACTCACGGTGATGTTAAAATACAATTGTAGTAAAAATGTGGTTACAATAAATTATTGATTTTTGTGCAAAAGTATAGCAAATTCATAGTATACCGAAAATACTACGTTATGTTTGTCACTTTTGTTTACATTAAGCTACAACGTACATTTTCAAATGGATAGTGCAATTTTATGAAAAAGTAAAATCTATTCGTTCAAAATATATTTATGTTATAATTAATTATTTAATGAGACAATTCAAGTACCTTTAGCATAACCATTTCTTAAAATTTCCGTATTACAACACAAACATAAATCATTCCTTGGATTCACGTGTTGACACTGAATACTCAGCTCGTTAGAAGTCAAATAGATCACTGTCTGGAGCGATCGTAAACACGAGTATAAGAATAAAATTTATTTTGCAAACGTGATAATACCAACTTAACGTATATTAATTTCATAAAGTCAATATTTGTTCAGACGTGATATATATAATGAAAGGATATCAAGTAGGAGGAAGAATGTACGTATAGTACCAACATTTGCAAACGCATCTCATCGTTTATTTTCCTTTTTTTTTCATACAATTGTCATGTTACGACTATACACGTGTATACAGTGACCTGCACAGTTAGACACTTCAACAAAAATTTTTTTATATACGTTCAGACACTAGTCCTTAGACGTTTATCGTATAACATGTTATTCTTACAATACGAATCGTACTCCATGGCGCACATTATTTCAAATACGCACCATTACTTCATGGATACTAAATGGATTCAATATTTCAGAAAATATAGACGTTTTGTGTATCTTCTTTTTTCTCGTTCTTCTTTTTCTTCTTCTCAAAATGCACAGCTATTCGCCGCAGTACCCTATTTTACTTTAGTTTATTCGTCTAAATAACTTATTGTTCGCTATTATTCGCATAAACTATGTACAGTATTTTCATCATCAAAAAACTATCGCTCGTATAAGAAATTTTTTCGCTACGTCTCACTTCTTGTTATCTTTCAACAATTGTAAAATGGAAGTTCGCGTTGGAAGTTGACTTCGAATTGGAGATTCGAAGTGTTTTCGATGCATGTTTTCACTTTTTACCTTGTGCTCAATGAGAATTTATCGTTATAGTTTTTTTTACCCCTAGTAGCTAATGAGTGCGCCAAAAGAAGAAAAAGAAGAAAACTGGCGCGAGATGGGTGGCTGGCATATACAATGGACGGCGACATACATGTATGCACAATATTTGTCATTTTTTTGCGCAAAAACAATTTTCAAATTTGTTCACGCTTGCGTTCCTTTCTTATGTATTTATTAATATTACAATGTCACTTGGCGCTTTACCAAAAAATCGTGCTCGGCAACTGCTAAACATATATCGTTTTTATTTTTCATACTTTGGAAAAAATCACAGGCTTCTGTAATGAATGAATTTGTTTTGCGCGACAAAATTTTCTCAATTATTACACTCATCGAACATGCGTACAAATACATTATACGCCTTACTTATTTTTTGTTCTTCTGTTAGTAAAAAATGTTGACGTTCATACACATGAGGACAATAACTTTCCTCTTATTACGTACAAATATTAAACTATATTTGTGAATGTTTTACTCAATGTTATTACATTCTAATGTAGGCCATAGCACTTTTGTATTATACAGTATCTTTGTCAAGAAACTATAATATTCATTTAATATTTCAAAAATAACTCATGCTTAACATTTGTAACAAAATCTTAAAATATATTCACTATAAACTGAGAAAAAATTCTCAAATATGGCATATTAGTTCATAAATAACATTTATAAATTTAATCATTTCTTGTATAAATCACTTTAGATTAACTAAAATGTACAAAATAAATGTTTCCTTGAAAAGGAATGACATTACAATTTACTCTTCGACACATATCTATCAAGTCCTATAATCCAATATCAAAAGATAATATTGCCTTACATTAAATACTTTATCCCTTTGAAGGAATACACAAAATTGTTAGGTAGTGCATACCTAATTCATCGTTATTACTATTACAATAATAATAGTTATTATAATCTAAAATATATAAAATCATTAAACATATAGTTCGTTTCCAGAAGCAACTGTCGTACAAGTAAATAGAATAAGTTAAAATGAGTATAAGAATGTATGAAGAATTGAATACATCTCTCAAACTATACGATAAAACGTATAATTTTGTTAAACTTTAAAAAACTGTCTAAACCTCCATTACACTTACGCACGTTTACTATGTAAGCTTTATAAAGCAAACGCACAATAAACAAATATTCGTGTAAAATTATTATAGTCATTTCATGACAAAGTTTTACAAGATACTTCTTCCTGATTAGTCTCTCATACGAAGTTAGTGAGAAAATGATCAATTCCTTTTTCGTCGGCAGAAACATACGCAGTCCATTATTCCGTTTATATTAATTACAAATTTTTTTCGACTAGATAGAAATGTACGACAGCAGCATATATATATCCTAAGTCTAACCGAATCACTTTTTGCGCGAAATTTGTCGCGTCCGTTGTGCTGTGTGAGTGTGCTCGGTACATCGATGGAATATTACCACGATTACAATGTTTTTTTCTTCTTTATCATTATCAATATATTTTTATTTTCGTTTTATTAAAGAAAAAATGGCGTACCTCAGTTATGTGCTAAAAATTCGGCATCGTTAAAGAAAATCAAGAAATGCATATAAATCATGTTACAAAGACTAGAATCGAGTGAGTTAAAAAGAAAAGGAAAACAAAGGTATAGTCGACTTTCATCGTGAAACTTCTGTCTCTAAACGATTTAATCGTTGCGTTGTTCGGTCGTGTAGACGTTTAGAAAAGGCTTCCTAAAAATTACAAAATAGTACACTTCTTGCGCCGGCGTTTCCGACGATTCTTCTCCAACTCAGCCGGCGGCTGGTTTCTTATGATGCGCACAACCTGCAATTACACGAAAACGTTAAACAAACTAAGAATCACTCTAAAAAAAAGAAGTATTTACATAATCAACGAAGCAGCTATATGAATAATATATATAACGACAAGAATAGACTCACCTCGTGAAACGCCGCATCGACGTTTAGCGGAGGATCCTTCGCGGAAGTTTCGATGTAAGGAATTCCCAATCGATAAGCGAGCTCTCTGCCTTGCTCCTCGGTGACCTTTCTCAAATGCACGAGGTCGACTTTGTTGGCTACCAGGAGCATCGGGTACTTGTCTCTATCCTTGACCCGCAGTATCTGAGTGTGAAAGTGATGGATGTTCTCGTAGGACTGCTTGTCGGTTACGGAGTAGACTAACAGGAAGCCGTCGCCCTTGCGCATGTACTGTTCTCTCATCGCACTGAATTCCTCTTGGCCAGCCGTGTCCAGTACTGAAAATAATGCTCGGATTAGTTATGTACGCGACTCGGAATAAATTACCCCCACGTAATTATGTGCAATTGCCCTTTCAGTGATCTTTCTTAACAGTCTTACAGCTTAATATGTTAATTATCACACGCGACGTAGCTTATATACTTAGAGCAAGTGTATAGTGCGAAAATAAAGAACGAAGTTTTAGAATGTATATGAATGATGATCAATTTTTAATAAAGATGTAAACTGCTTGTTATTAAAAATTTAATTGAGAGTTACTGCACTGAAAGAAATTTTCTATAGTAAATTTTACCAGTGGGCTTGGTAATCGAGATACAGACCGCCAAAATCCAAAAAATTACCAGTTTTTTTAGTAAAATTTATTAGAATTATAGTAAATTTTACTAGAAAAACTGGTAATTTTTGGGATTTTGGCGGTCTGTCCCATTACCAAGCCCAATGGTAAAATTTACTATAGGAAATTTCTCTCCGTGTGTTTATTAATATCTTCGTTGCTAGGGTGAGAATATGGATTTTCTATTGAAGTTGCAACAGAATTACAGACTTTAAAAATATTTGAAAAATGATTACATCATTTTCCCCTTGTATTATATTTGTTGAATAAGTAAAGTATAATTTACATTATTTTTTTTTGTAAAAGCTAGTAAAACTAAAAATGCGCGTTTTAAAAACAGTACAAATAATGTATTACTAGTACAACAATAGAGAAGTTTAAAACAAAACGTATTAGTGTCGATGACATATCAAAGAACGAAAATTGTTAGAAAATAATGAAAAATTCTAAGAAATTAATTGTATACTACACGGTATACTCGTATATAGCTATATACATAGTTTTGATACCCGCAACTTTAAAAATAGTCGAAAACCGATACTGTAAATATTGGAAATTAATAAAAAAAAAAATAATAACGAACAAAAGGGGAAAAAATGCGCTTTAACAATAACCCCATATTAACCGCAATATCTCACCATCGAGGATGCACCACTGCTTATCGACCTCGGTATGCTGGATGTAGCTGTCCTCGATAGTCGGATCGTAATCCGTAACGAAGAGCTTCTGGAAGAACTGTATGGTAAGAGCCGACTTGCCGACGCCGCCGTCACCGACGACGACCAGCTTGAAGGTCATGAGGTTGTCATTATTGGGCGGTCGAGTCATGATTGATGCCGGTCTTTCTTTCTCTTTGTCGCACAACCGCGACGTCTATCCTTCTATTATCTACCCTCCAGCGGCTCCCGGTTCACGCGGGCCAGCACGCTCGCACCTTCTGTCCACTGGCTGTGGATTATATACATATGATACATTTTTATTAATCATGTGTTATTGCATGGTTAGAGAAGTGATCGTTTGAAAGTATTCGTTTAAGGATAATTTGTAAAATTTATTATACTTTATAAAGAATATATGAAAAAAAGTTGTTTGCAACCTCTCTTATATATTCATTTTAAAGTACAGTTATACGTATATGGTGTAGTATTACGTTATATACAGCTTTACACGATTGCTAACTCGTGAAACCAGACAAAAAAAATACCAGAACAATAAAAAAAATTCCGAAGACAAATTTTACTATACCCACCGCTGATAAAGATACGATAAAGTATATGCGTATTTGAAATTCATGAAATACACACGGCGCGCCGGGCGCGACTATACAGTAATGGCCAAGGCTTGATAAGACGTTTAGTATATAATACAACGTATATACTCGACTGATTCCGCAAACTTCAACGCGGTGAGTTTTCCATACTCGTGTATACTCGAAATAAAATTAAACAATTCCACGCGCTTCGTTTATCAAGTATACGTTTCCTGCGCCATTTACAATTTTGATTGTATACACCCTATCATTTATACACTACAGCACGTCACTTTACATGCTCCCTCGTGCCAACTTTATCGCCTGATTTTTTCAATTTGCGTCATTAGTGCCTCTCTCTCTCTCTCTCGTCATCTTGCGATTACAGTCGCGCGCTTTCTATTTGAGCGCCGTCGATATAATATAATCTACCGGTCGCGCGAGCAAGTTTATCTCCGCATCAATCGTCTAAAATTACCCCCTTTATCAGATACATGTACTACAACCTCTCCCTCTCTCTAAAGAGATGCTGCTCTCCTTCGGAGTCCGGTATACACACGAGTGATATTGCGACCGTCTGTGTAATAATCCACACTTGTATAACCCACACTCGACCGTTCGCCTACGTTGTATGTATATACATATATATACGTATAACATTATTATTGAACATTCCATCGCGTCCATTTATAAACCGTTCGTTCGTTCGTTCGTTCGCGTATCCCTTTTTCACATCATCGGCTTCTTCACACACAACATACTCTCCTTTCTTTTTTTTTCTTTAATATGCGCGCGCGTTCGCTCGTTTGACGTCAGTGCACACCCTTCTTTTTACGTTGTACAAGCCGCGCACGTGCGCGCGTATACGTGTGTGTATATATATATATATATATATACATATATTATACGCGCGTAAGATATACGTATATATATTATAATTTTGCATGTGCGCACGCGTGTGTAATCGATGTGATATATATATATATATATATATACTTGCGAATGCGTGTGATGCGGTTCCTGAAACTTTCGCAAGTCTTGTATAGGTATAGCGCGTTATGTGTTTATTAATAGTGTATTACTCGGTAACAGCAGAGTGCGGAGCGCGTGTTGGTTTATCTTCCGCGCGGCTTGCAGACATCTGTCACTGTCTATCTGCTGTATATGTATATGTATGTATATACACACGTAAACGAGAAAAATACAAACGTTGGAGCGCGCGCAAGAGAGAGAGAGCGAGTTATTAGATAAATATATATTTATATCGGAGTACACCGGATAATTCATGTATCAGCTGCTTCTTGGAATCTATATACACACAGTGACAGCCAGACGATAAGAGTTATGTATGCGTGCGCGCGATTAGTAACTTTAATTTTTTACAGATATACATACAACATAGAACATACCACAACTAATTCCCTCTCGCGTGAATTGGCCGCAGCGCGATATTATATTCGACCGCTATATATACATATAATATATATAATCGAGACGGACCAGCAGTACAGTAGCACTCTCTTTCTCTCTCACTCACTCACTCTCACATACACACACTGTACCACCGACCGCAAAGAATCCGCGGCACCGATTATCATCACATCATCTAATCCACACGCACACACCCACATAATCAATTGATAAAAGCTACTCTAAATACTCACGTTCTCCGTGTTACATGGCAGCGGTAGTCACAGTTATATAGAACACCAGCGACAGGAGAAATGCGCTGGCAGACAACAGCAGCACACACAACGTCTCCCACTAAAGTATTACTACCTCCGTGTCCCTCGCGCACTGCTACTCCGCTCGATACTCGCGCGCGCGCGTGCGAGCGAGCCAACGAACGAGAGAGAGAGAAAGATAGATGTATCGCGGAACGCCCTTGATTTCCGGGCGGCCGCGGAACGAGAAAATATATATAGTAAACGAGTGAGAGAGAGAGATGACACAACGCGAGAGAGACTGTGTAAGTTAGCTATATAGCAGCGAGGAACAGCAGCGGTCGGTCGGTCGGTCCGGCGAGACGCCCGCGACGACTGAGTCTGCGTGCGATGCGAGAGACTCTCTCCGGGCGCCGAGTGTATATAGAGAGTAATAAATATATATATATATATAGCTATCGGCTCTGCGGCGGCGCAGTTCGATCCCCCGGCTATGTGGATGTGTGCGCGCAAACGAGTGGGTTTGAGCTCTCTATACACACACGTACGTGTGTGTATTACGTATTATATATGTGTATAGTAAAACGCGTTACGCGTGTTTGTCCGTCTGTCTGTCTCGTCTGATATATATATATGTATAATTGCTTTATGGGCACACATACACGCGTGTGTGTACGGAAGGCGGTAGGGAGTTCAGGGGCGCAAGCACAGGACTTCCACACACATACACACACCATACTATAGGAAATTAGAAGACTTTGTGGTGTGCAAACTGCGGTTGGTTTGAATGAAAGGGCGGTTATAAAAAATTCGATTGCGGAGGCAAAAAATATTGAGATTTTTTTTCGTGTGAAAATGAGTATAAGAGTGCGATTACGTGGGTGTATATAATTAGAAATGAGCTCTATTTGCGCGCGTGGAAGCGATTGATTTAATGCCGATAATGTATGCGCGTTGATTGCAGACTGCAAGCGCGTGCGAGAGGAGCGATAAAAAGCTTTATTGCTAATATACATGTGTCGTAAGCGAGAGAAAAGAGCAACGACAAGTCGATGAACTGAATGTGTTATATTGCATTCGATTATGTAGATTGCATGATTTCTTGTATATATAGATATATATAAACGAGCGAACGATATTCTTGCTATTTTTTATGGTTTTGCATCTAAAATGGATTCAGTAATATTAAGCCAATATAAACTTTTATCATACACACATGTTTTCATTAAAACGTTTATTTTAAAAATTTAATTACTAATTGTTGATAATATATCGATAAATAAATTTATCAGTTACGACAGTTTACTCCCAATATGCGATTCCCAGCGCAATATCGTTTCGGAGCAACATTCCGGAGCAGACTGCGAAACGACAGCTGCTGTTCCTGCTCCGCAATTTAAAAACCCATACATACATATATATAAACACACAACTGACCTGCGTGTGTGTTCTTATAATACCCATACAGCGTGGCTATACTATCCTGCGTGCGAGCGTTCATTTACCCTTCGCCTCGTAGCGAACACGTTCGAACCTGTCTCGACGCGTCTGCGCAAGACACACTTGCCGCAGGAGCAAAAGTAAAAGGTTTTCCATAATTCCCATATATACATACACTTACACACATATATACATATATATATACACAGCCTCCCAACAGCAGACGCTCGCTCGATCGTGCGCGCCGTTTTCTAGTTTGTTGTTCTTTCTCCCTATATATACGTGAATCATCTGGCTTTCCGCGACGTTGCCACGTCCACCCCCGTACAGCGCGCGCAATAACCGCCGCGCGTTACGTATATATATATTATATGAAACAAAGAACTTGCGCAGTTTACCCCTTTTTTTTTTAATTAAGTACGGCACATCGGTGTCATTAGTCATACTATTGCTTATCTATAGCTATACGCGATTTTAATCGCGACCGAAAAAAGAAATGCGCACGCGATATAAGTATAGTTGCGTGGACGCGCGGTTCGTGCTGATATGATTTTCGCGCGAGTATTATATATAGGTATAGGTATACGAGTGAGTATACGACCGACAATGGATAGTATATATAGTATACTTATTTGGCATCACTGTACGTGCGCGAGAGAACGAGAGAGGGGGGAGAAAGAGAAAGAGCAATGCCTTGGCGCGAACGTGAATCAGTGGGACGACCATTGGCCAGCTAACGCGCCGCGCGTGCGAGCCTCTGCACATCACAAAGGAGAGTTAGTGGGTGCTTTAAACTTTTGTTCTCGCGCATAGGTCACCTGCGTGTACTTACTGATGCGGCCGCTGCCACTACCCTTGCCGCGATAATAGTGTGCCTTGCTGTGATTTTTATTTTTTTTTTCCTTTCTAAAGTGCATTTATGTTTTGTGATTTTTTCGTAGTAGTGAGGTAGCAAGAATGGAGTACAGAGATAGGGAGAAAATTGATCACCTGTGTGATCAACTGTTGCAAAGCCTCGACATTGACAGGCTCTGGCCGAGGCTTCTCGAAAATCGCATCTACAACAGGGATGATGTAAATATTCCGAATTGGCAGGTATGTTTTACTTTGATTGCGGTGTTTTTGTTTGTAAAGATGTAAACAAGTTGTTAATTGTTATCTATATGTTGATTCTTTATGTTTTTAGAGAAACATGTCAAGTGTAGACACTGTACGTGACATTTGTTCTACGATAAAGACAAGAGGACCACATGCCTACAAAAATTTTATAAAAAGTTTAAGAGAGTCGGGCCATCAACAAATAGTAGATAAATTAGAAAATAACAGTGCTTCCAATACCATTAACAATGGTAATAACAATAATGCCAAAATAATACCTGAATCATCTTCTAAACCCACTATACCACCGAATAATTTTAACTTCGATGAACATTCTCAGTGAGTATAACAGATACCATCAATCTTTACATAATTTTTTTAATTTCAGTTACATTACTTTACATATCTTTATTATTTTATTTTTCAGAGATGACTATCACAAAAAATTGATAAAAATTGATGAACCACTGAAAATTGTAGTCAAAAAAGCTGAAGTTTTCAAGGATGGCCCTGAGATTGATGGAATCGAGAGGTATCCTATGAGAAGCGAACCTCGTGGTTTAGTTTTGATCATAACAAATATTGTATACGAAATGGTCGATAGTAGGCCTAGTGCTGAACATGATGAAAGAAACTTGAAACAACTTTTTGGAGACATGGGGTTCGAGGTTATATTATATAGAAATTTGACAGGAACTGTGAGTTACATTAATCACCTATATGTAATTGTTTAATCATAATTCTAAGAAAAATCTGAAATAATGGTTCCTTTCTGTGTATTACAGGAAATAAAGAGGAGAGTTAAAGAATTTTCTCAAATGAAAGAACTTCGTCGTGTTGATTCTGCATTTGTTGTAATTTCATCACATGGAAATGGAGAACATGGAAAGCAACAAACTGAAATTGAAGGAATAGATTATAAACTGCCTAACTACGAAACAGTATATTGTACAGATCTTATTGAATATTTCTCTACACAAAATTGCCCATTTCTTAGTGGCAAGCCAAAGACATTTATTTTTCAAACTTGCAGGTAGGTTTTTTGTGTGATTAACTCATTTTTTTTTATGTAGATAGGGTACATTTGAACAAAAACATTAGAAAACATAGTTATTTCATATGCACATAATTATAAACATTAACACTACAGCACACTAATTATCTCTGTGAAATTTGAAATATCTAATAACTATCACCAAAATTTTACAACTATTTTATGTTTCTATTACAACAAAATTAATTGTAAATATTTGTTGGATTTCTAATCTAACTATCTGTAAATTGTTTGTAAATTAAAATATAAAAATTTTTTTTAATTTTTATCTTTGATCTCAGTAGATTAAAAAGTTTAATAAAACAAATTGATTTATTAAATTTTAGTCCATTCTTCAAATTGTAACGTTCAAAAGTACCATAAACTTATATGAATGTGAGAATTTAATTATCTTATGTTTTGAAATAATTTTTATCTTTCTTTTGATGAAATATGTGATGTTTTGTACTAAAAAATTATGAAATGCTAAATAGTGTTGATGTAAGTATAATTTATTTGCAGAGATAAAAGTGATAGTCCTGCAAGACATTCCAGTAAACCTAAAACCAACTGTAATACAAATAATTTATCTTCTTTTTCTTCAAACTCCATCAGAGGTAACAAACACCAAGTAGCTGTTTCAAGAAGTGCTACAGATGCTGTTTCTACAGATGATTCACCTGACTCAGGACAACCATATGATTTATCATCACGAAATTACGATGATACATTAATTGCTTATGCTACTTTACCTGGTTATGTTTCCTACCGAGATAGATTCAATGGAAGCTGGTTTATTCAAATACTTTGTGAAGTTTTTATGAACTATGCCTGTGAAAAACATATATATGATTTATTTGTGATGGTAAGACAGTTTATTTATTAAAAATTTTTAAAAACAAACTTGATTTATCTCAATTTTTTCAATTTGCTTTTTCAGACTGATAGCAGATTAAAAGACTTACGAACAGCACAAAATCAATGTCAGACATTGTGGATCATAAATCAAGGTTTTAATAAACACTGCTACTTAAATCCAGGACTGTTCAAATCTGAAAATAGAGCCAAATAATAAGCATTTATCAAAGTACTGCTGTTGCAGTCATTGCCAAGTTTTTTTTTTACCAAATTTACTTTATTTTTCTTTATTTAAGAAAATGAAGAATATCATTTTTATAAAAAAAGACTTTATACTCAGAAATATAGATTGAATTTTGTATTTTAATAGATATTTTAATAGATAATTACTATCTAAGATTATTTAATTAGTCAAATAAAGTTTTTATTTTATTTAGGATCAATTAGACAAGTACTTCTATTTATTTGTTCTCAGTTGATTAAAAACTGTTGATGTGTAATTAGTATTATGATGTAACATTTGTCCATTTGCTGTATCGATCAAATATGTTATATATTTTAATTAAATAATGCAATAATAAAAATTTTTATACATATATTTATAATGCGTATATTGTGATAAAAAAAAAACAACGAGACGATAATAAAACAATTTTTTTATTAATCTTGTATTTATTTAATATCTTCCACAACCCTATTATAAATTATACCTCTACAAAGCATACTAAAAACTTAGAATTATAAAAAATTAAAAATATAGTAAAATCAAATCTCATTTTCTTTTTTTTTAAATTAATTTTCTCCATTTATTAATTTGTGTAAATATAATTTAAAAATTTCCTAATTATTTATATCCGCGAATTTACCAGCTGATTCAAACAAAAAAAAAATCGATGACGCGATCGACGAGAATCCATTCATGGCTACATTCAAGGTACTGAGATCAGGATCAAGGACCTGAGAAGAAAAGAGATGGAATGGCTGAGTCTTGATTCGAACGTCTTTAGGGAAAAACCAAATGGCGCGTGCCATTGTCATTGCACTTATTAATGACACTTCTAGTTTTGTAGCTTATTTAAATTTATTTTTGTAAATAAAATTTTGTATGTAAAGTGTAAGTTTTAATAACTTCGCAGCCAAGTGAACGTACTGACACTTGTTGCTCTCATACCGTAAGTACAAAGTATATTTTCTTTTGTTTAGCGAGGTTAAGTACTTGCTTCCTTTTATTGTTAGAAAAATTACGTTTTTGTGTAAGAGCTTAAAGATACATTAAACAAATACTAAAACTCTTCATTATTTTTCTTCAATTATTGTTTAAATCATTTAAATATTTTTTTTTTTCGTAATAATTTTGTTGGAAACAAATACATTGTTTTATTAAATATTATAAAAAAAATACTATTTTTACGACATAGTTTTATTTTCAATTGGAAGATTACATAGTTTCTAATAATATATTTTTTCTTAAATATTTTACTAATTGTTTATTTTGATCAAATTTCAATATAGACTAGAAAAATGGAGGATCAAATAGAAAGCAATAACAATGCAAAGTTCAAAACTGTGATTGCTTCCTTACAGGAATTAAATCTTACTGATGTAGCTTTATTTTTACAAAGGAAATATGTCGACGGAAATTATAAAAATGAATTTAGAAGAAGCGGATCACCTTCTACTGAAAATTCTGAATGTTCGTCATTTGATTCGTCAGACGATGATTCAATGAGGTTTGTATTATTGTAACAACAAGTTGTTCTCATGTAATAAAATAATAATTTTTTGTTAATTGTTGATAATAATAGAGAAGACAACTTTCACACTAAACTTCAAGAAGCCAATGAACCTTTATCAATAAATGTCAAGAAAGCAACTAAATTTAGAGATGGCCCAGAATATAAACATATTGAGATTTATCCTATGAGAAGCAATCCTCGAGGAATGGTATTGATTATTGCTAACAATTTATATAAGAAACAAAAGGACAGAAGACCAAGTGCAAAACATGATGAAGCAAATTTAAAAAGACTTTTTGAAGAAATGGGCTTCAAAGTTCTAACATATTTTGATTTGACTGGTGCAGTATGTATAATTTACTTTTTATTATTAAATAATATTGAAATATTACCAATTACAAAATAATAAAAAATTTAATTATTTTATTACATATTTTTATTTTAATATTATTTTTCATAAAAAAGTGTATTTATTATTAATAGATTAACATCTTGTTCATATATATTTTTAGGAAATTGAGAAACGAATCAAAGAGTTTTCTCAGATGCCAGAGCTGCGTCGTGTAGATTCTGCTTTTGTAATTATTTCTTCTCATGGAAAAGGTAAACTTGGACATCAAGAAACCGAAATTCTTGGCATAGACTATAATTCATCAGGTTACAAACCAGTTGTTTGTACTACAATTATGAATTATTTTACTGCTGCAAATTGTCAATATTTGTCAGGGAAACCAAAAATTTTCATCTTTCAAACCTGCAGGTAGGAAATGCATGTTAATGAAATGATTAAAAAATATTAACATTACTATTAAAAAACTTTTCAGAGGAAAAAATGAACAAGTTGCAGTTCCTAGATATACAACAGATGCCGCTACATCCTACCCTAGACCTACTGTTGAAGAACCATATGTGCAGTTTTCTGAAACCATGAGAAATTATGAAGATATGCTGATAGTCTACTCAACAATACCAGGCTATGTATCATATCGCGACGAGTTGAATGGAAGTTGGTTTATACAAGTTTTATGTGAAGTTTTTATGAATTATGCTGACAAAGTACATATACGAGACTTATTTGACATGGTAAAGTTTAAATTAAAGTCACGAATATTACAATTTTTATTGTATGCACAATATTTAACATACTAATTTTTCTTTTTTCTAGATTGATAGCCGTTTGAAGAATATAAGAACACTAGATGATAACTGTCAAACCCCATCAATAACATCACAAGGATTTAATCGTCGTTGCTATTTGAATCCTGGACTCTTTGAAATTAAACATCTAAATGGAAAAGGTAAAATCGGTAATAAAAAAGAAACTGATAAAACATTTAAATGTTGCCCTGGCAGAAAAGCAAATATCTACTTCTGTTCAGAATGTGAAGCAGTTTATCATTATAAGTGTCTTAAAAATCTTCAAAATGTTAAAGTTATTAGTAAGACTAAAGCTGACTGTTGTTCAAAAAATGAAACTCCTAGTACTGCTGATAAGGAAAATGAAAGTCTCTTGAATGAAAATAATTCTTTACATGAAAATGTAGGGGAATTGAATAAAATCCTTGATAAATTGAGAGAAGAGAATAACAATTTAAAAGGTCAAATATCTACATTTGGTGCACAGCATATTAATATCGTTGCCCATGATGTTAACTTAAAAAATTTAGAAAATCTGAAGTTAGAAAACCTCATGAAGGAAAATGAGCTTTTAAAACAAATAAATGCTGAAGTGAAAGACAATAATGAATTACTGAAAGAAAAAAATGATTGGCTTTCAAATAAACTAAAGAAGAAAAAAAATCATTGGGTTAGAAAAAATTTTAGTAAAGTCTTGAAAAGAAAAAGAAAGAGAACATCAAATTCTATAGAACCAGTAGAAATTTGAATAACTTGAATCAATCATTAAATATTAGCTATAACTGAAAATAAAACGTAAAAAATTATGTGCAATTAGAAATTTTGTGCATTTTAAATTTTAGTATTTCAAAAATTAGTTTTTATTAATTATTGCCATTTCGCCAGAGTGATGAAAACATGCCATCTAAAAATAGTAAAAAAAAATTGTACAAAGTTTTAATAGCAGGGTATAAATATTTTGTATATTAGTGTAACGGTCCATAATATTCATGTTTGCTTTAGTGCCATGTCTGCCTCCAAGACATATTTTGGGGTATTTTATTCGAATTTTAGGGGTGTTCAGCAAAAATATTAAACAATTAATTTGTGTATAACTATTTACTTCACAATTTTTAACTAAGCACTCTGGAAATTCAGATTGAGCAGTCCAAAACACGTTTAAAAAAAGCTTGGAAGCAGGCGTGCCACTAAAACGGCCTTCAAAACTCTTGTGCGTCGCTAAACTATATTGTGTTGCCTCGAATAATTCTGTAATAAAAAAAATAATAGTTAGAAAAAATTTAATTAGAATTTTAAATTGTCTGTGATAACATTGCATTTATATACAATTCAAATTCCAATTGAAGGCACTTTTCTAATTGAAATATTTGCAAATATTGCAAAAACTTTTTATATATTTAAAAAAATGTTTTATAATCATATTCACTTTAAAAGATACTCTACAAAGCATTTATCAGTGCCTTTATAGGTACTATATCATATATTTTATATTTAAGAAGAATTTTTTTACTTGGTAAATGAGATCAAAGAATGTTATCCAAAATTGTTCATAGGAATATATTTTTAAATGTTTATATTAAAAAAGATTATTATGCTTGATGCATAATATTATACTTATAAAACTGATGTTCATACTATAAAAAATGTGAAATATTCGATTGGGTACAGGAAACGTTCTTGTAATACTCAAATGTTACTTAATATTGCATTTATGTTATTTAAAATAATGCAAAAAATGAGATTTATAGTAATGGAGCAAAGTATCAAATTCTATAGAACAAGATGTCGGTTGCTCTCTGTAGTTGTATTATGAAATAAAATCTAAGCAATTTTAGATTTCATTATATTTAATATATACATGTATGCATTTATATTTTTAGTCAATTACCAAACATGAAAAAATTGTTGATCTATTCGCATCATTAATTTGTCAATTTTATAATGTGCAATTTATTTAAGGGTTCGCAACTTTATTGTAAATATATATATTATAAATGCATTAAATTAAAAAATTTTTTTATCTAATACTTTTATTTTATAATTTAACCCTTTCTCCTTAATAATGTATTCCAGTGTTTCAACAAAATATATAGTTACTTTCCAAACTATGATATAATTGCTATAAACAAGTATGTGAAGTAAATGTATTATTTTTACAATGTAGCTTAATCTTAAACCAATTAGTTATTAAATTATAAAAAATAGTTGAAACATTTACTGAAATCTAAAAATTCATTTTCATTATTCATCCGGCGATCACTTTGACGATTTTTCGCTCTTAGTAAAGCGATGACTATACGTGTGTAGGTGATTTGAATATGTTTTTGACGTTTAACGAAGAATTTTGAAATGAGACATAAATATCTAAAATGTATTCGGATATTAGGTGATGATGAGACGATCTTCAGACCAAACCTATCATTTCTCGCCATGACTAATTGAGTAGGGTCTGCTTTGAAGTTACGCAAAAAATAACGGTATGAATTTCAAAAGCAAGAGTGGGAAATGGTAAAAGTCACTTGCTAAGCCAAATGAGCCGCATGTGGATATACTCCATGGGGTATAAGTTTATATTTTGAGAGGATCACAGTTAAGAGTATAATTGCACGAAAATACTTTGTCTCACGGGCCAGTATCTCATAAGAGTATCACTGATCAATTGATTATGTAAAAAAGTGTTGAATATAGGTAAAAGTTTTGTTTTAATAGTATCTATAATTAGCATTTTTGCGTAAAATCAAATCCTGTTAACGATGGTGAATTGACTATTTCATCGATTATAATCCAAGGGCGCGGCAAGCGCCCTGCTTGGCGAGTAAGGAACGTAACGTGAGTGTGAGTACATATAGCGGCTGGTTGTTTCCGACTTTGACGCGATGAATATATATGAGGGGAGAAATAAAAATGCGATTAGGAGGAAGCAGCAGAGTTGAGCATGCGTGTATACTTCTGTATATTCTATATATTTATATATAATACGCATCTTATTGCGGCAGATGAAAAAGGGGGATTGATTAAGCTGATAAATCTCAGCTGATATTTTTTGGTAGCGCTATATACGTATATAGATCGTCACGATGCGCATATTTACAACTAAGCGACGTGTGCATATATATGCATCTTATATCACTATCTATATACTCTTGAACTCTTAAAAACTCATGAAATCTCTCTAAAATTACTTTTAAAAAAACAGTAAATATATTAGTATATCCGTTTCTCTCTCTCTCTCTCTCCTTCTCTTTTTTATTATTAAACATTTATTAAAGATAAGAAAGTTGTGAAATCAATCAACAAATTGTCGAGTATTTAAATCAGTCAAATTTTCGCTGATTTTCTTCTAAATACGCATACTTGCCGGACGCGATAAAAGAAAATATATAAAAAAGTTTATTTCCCTTGGAAATTGAAAATATTGTTTTAAACAAATATCGTTTCAAGATTTTTATGGATTTCATAAGTATAATAAAAAAAATTATGAATTTTAATAGTGAAAATTACTAAAAAAAAATTGAATAAACATTCTGATTGTTCAACTAGAAACTACAGAACAACGCGCCCGGCAAGTATGCGTATTTAGAAGAAAATCAGCGAAAATTTGACTGATTTAAATAGTCGACAATTTGTTGATTGATTTCATAACTTTCTTATCTTTAATAAATTTTTAAAAATAAAAGAGAGAGACAGAGGGAGAGAGAGAAACGGATATACTTACTCGCCAATATATTTACTTTTTTTTTAAAAGTAATTTTAGATTCATAATAAAAAAAAATATTATTAAAATGTATAATGTTGTTCGCGTAAATTTGTAAATTTATAAATCTTAATGTAATTGCATTTGATTCACTTTGCATTGCATTTATATTATTTTTACAATTGTAAAAACTATTAGAACAGAGACTACTAAAAATGAATTTCTCTGGACCTTTTTGAAATTTCGATTATACGTTTGATCATATAAAATTCTAGAAAGACGACACATGCCGATTTGGAGGTATTTAATATTAACGTCGAGCCTTTTTAACTTTTAGTAACAATAGACAATTTAAAAATAACAGAAAATTTATTATTTATCTCGATAATTGAAAAGCTTCTAAACAAAATTAAAAATTGTAACACGTGTAGTTTCCACGAAAGGTAAACTTTGTAAGTGTACAAAATATTTGATCTAGGACAAGTGCAAACGAGGAAGACACGAAGAAAACATATTTTTTAAATAACTGTAGATGAGAGTATATATGCGCACATATTGTACACTCACGTTCTACGACACACATGTGTTCTTCTGATTTTGTTTATGCTATTGTACTATAACTATTGCAGGAAGCACCTCGAGATATTGCAAATAGAACTTTAAGGGCCTAACACCTTTATGAAAAGGTAAAATGCTATTTGATTATACCAATTCTTTATATCTGTTTGAATTTTAAATCGTGCGTGTGAAATGAAAAAATCACCTGAATATCTTCCATGAGGAGTTCAACCTCTGGAACTTTCATATACCTCGCCACCACAAGAAGTTCGGGAATGATATTTTTTTCACCATACTAGACTGGAGTAAAAATGAGAAAAAGAGAAGAGATAAAAGAACATCAAGGGTGCGTGGGAAAATCTCAGAGGCGAAAATGGAAAATGGCGCAATTTTTTTTTGTTTTGTTAAATGGAGTGGTCAAAAAAAAAAATTTTGAAGTTTTTGAAGTTCCTTATTGAGCTGAAAATTAATCAAAATGCTAAATTCCGAGATAAAATTTACTATTACTTTTTCCAATATTAATAGATTTTTTTGCTAAAAAGAAATAAAAAATCCGAAATATTTTACATACATGTTTTTTTTATAATGTCCCTTACATAATTTAACTATACTTTTTCAGACCTGTCTCAGTCTGTCTTTTAGATATAAAACTGAATGAATTTTAATGGGACTTATAATGTGAGGTGCATAAATTGCCTCTTGTGTAGTTAATAGTAATTAACATAGTAAGATATCACATGTTCGGGTGTTTTATACAAGTATACACAGTGATTCACTCATTAATTGAGTATATGCAGCTTCCGTCGCTACAACAATAATATTATTTAGATTTTATGTACTTTGCAACATATACACATTTTCGTGTTATTGTATAAATGGTACTACCATTTATAGCAACTAAGATACAATCGGTCAAAATTTCACAAATTTTTTGTGAATAAATATTGTAGTTTAAAATTGTCACACGTAACAAAAACGTATTTTTTACGTGTTTTAATATGTAATACAATTTACGTATTAAAACTACGTAATTATTTTCAGCCGAGGTAATCTCACGTTTATATTTATTTTTGTTGTGATAAAAGATATAAATAAAATACTAATACAGGAGTATTAGTTTGGCTTGCAAAAAAAAATGATTTCTTAGTTTTGAATTAACAAATCATATCACTGAATACATGTATGCACATGGTTGAAAATGAACATACTTTGTTGAAAAACGTGCTAGTTTTTTTATTTGTTAATCAAACATTAAACCAACAGAAATTAAAAGACTATATGAAATAGTATATTACGCACCGTCGGAGGAAAAAACTTGGACAGTCTATATCTCGTGTAAATTGCAGTCTATTGCTAAGGTGGCAAACACGAGATGTGGGCTGTCCGTTTTTACTCCCGTGGAGCCTATGCTATTTTTCCTCCCACCGAGGCTGAAAATGCCATATTCTCGTTTCGGAACCGGGCGGGAATGTGGTACTTTCGGCCCGGCGGGAGGAAAAAACTTTTTTATGCCAAGCAAGAAAAGTTAATAAAGTCACGATTTTGGTATTTAAATAAGTAGTTTTATTACAGATTATTATAACAATAAACTTCGTACATAAAGTGTTGGTCATCTGCGCAATTATGATCGTTCCAACACTCCATCGTTTGTGAGCCCCGATACGACCAGTACGAACCACAAAATTCATTTTGATTTTTTAAATCAGTATTTGGTTCGTCCTTGCACCAGTTTGTGTACGTATCATTAAGCATGGGTCTGAAGTTTGCAACGTTGGGCACAACGAAATTATTTCTCATAAATAAATATAACAGCTAAAAATTTGCGCGATACAGTGAAATCTTTATTTTGATGTTGGGTTATGCTATAAAACGCTAAACACATGAGAAAATTCAAAATCTAACTTATAAAACTAAAAATAAAAATAATTTTCTAAAGTTTCGTTGCACTCCAACGATGCAAACTTCAAACCCATCATTAAGTGGATTGTTAAGAAGAGTAACCCAATCCGTGTGTTTGTATAATTGATCCATTCCAAGGAAAATTTGGATTGATAGTGCTCGCCGTCCAGCGTTTCGTACAAGCTGATTTTCTTCAAAATTATCAATGATGCATAAATTACCTAAAAAAAATGTTTGTAATCATCAATATAATTATTGTGATAATGTAAAGAAGTATGGGACTGCTAATTTAAATTTCTTGAAAATATTCTAATTATACTTTTACAATTTCTTACCACCTTCACTTTTCCATACATCCCTAGCAGAGAGCCAATTCGTTTTTGGAACTTATGTATACCAACTCCTGGAGTGTAGGTATACCCAGGTGGTACTGGTACCTCTACTGGTGGAGGGTACTGATGGCATCGGTCAAGAACGTGTATCGAGTCAGTACTATCTATTGATGGTCGAAGGCAAAATCATGCAGTATTATATGTATATATTTATAAATAATACTGAGTATGATGATAAGATACATTATTGTGAATTATGGCATCTAGTTCCTGAGCTAACAATGGGAAAATCGAAACTGCACTAAATAAAAATACATTAATAAATACCATTTTCGAGGTTTAGGATTCAAATAAAACATCGGACAAGTTTCGTTATAAATATCGGATTTTAACTTTTCATATTTCATACTTCTGTCTTACGTAGAACTGCGTAGAGCTTGATTTATGTGTATTCCAACGTATGCGATAACATTATCTTTATGCGCATTACTAGCAATAGTAAAACCAATGCTTTAATAATAGTTTTATGGAAATATTAGTTCTTTGAGAAGTAAATAAAATAAGTAAATAATATATTCTAAAATGATATTATAAAATATTAATTGACGTATTAAAAACCGCTGCCAATTCATTGGCATTTAGCTTCCTCAAACTAATTTATCAATTTCTTTAATTAAATTGAAATTTAAAAAATTGGAAATATTTTATGGAAAATATTAATTTGTAATTGTTTCTTTAAAAAAAATATAAATATTTCAATTCTC
>JAWWEQ010000027.1:17517720-17577221 GCA_035583055.1 Torymus tubicola
ATATGGTGTTATGGTGTAGTTACATTGCCCGTCGCATGAACGACTTATTCAATATGAAAAAATTAAAGCTTCATATTTTGTATAGTATATGTATTTTTAAGAACGACTTAAACAATATCTATTTTTTTTCCCTCTAGCGAAAACAAGCTTCAACCTGGCAAACGTAGCAGTGGTGGTTGCGAGAGCGAAGGCGTCGTCAGTTACACAGCCACTGTTCTCCATGCTGCCAAATCTCTAGGCAAAGGTTTGCGTGGTTTGGGCGAGACAGTTGCGTCCAGTCTAACGGGCAATTCTGTTTCGCCTGGTGTTACAACCAACAACGTCAACTCCACGGATGCTACGCATCCTGGTATCGTAACGGTTTACGATCTAGTAGCTGCAAAATTAGGAAAGGATAGGGACGAACGTAGCTATGAGACGGTCATCGCACATTTTCCTGCGCATGCTGAGGCGATCGTTGCTATGACTTTCGACCAGACAGGCTCGATACTCATGACAGCTGATAAGCGCGGTCACGACTTCCATGTTTTCAAGTACGTTTTGCAATAATGTCTCAACGTGTATATTAATATATACTTTGTTTGGGTAATTAAAAATAAATTTAAGATAAGATAATTTGGTCATCTCGATAAGCTTGATGTCGGTCACACGTGGTTTTCTAATATTATTAAGACTACTTGCAACATTTTTAAATACAAGATAAAACAATTGTAATGTAGTATATTGAGAAATCTAAAATCGCTTCTAGTTTATATTTTATACAATAAAATAGTTGCATAATGAACATTTCGCTATACATGAAAATTATTTAAAAATTCATTATAATAATAGAAGTAAATAAGTAAATAAATAATAGACAAAAGCTAAATTCACGTTACTTATTACAGGATTCATCCGCACCCGCTTGGTTCGCAACTCGCCGCAGTGCATCATCTGTACGTCCTGCACCGCGGTGACACCACGGCCAAGGTCCAAGACATGGCGTTCTCGCACGACGGTCGCTGGGCTGCAATTTCGACGGTACGTGGCACCACCCACGTCTTCCCCGTGGCTCCTTATGGCGGTCCAGCTGGTGTGCGTACCCACACGTCGCCCCACGTAGTCAACCGGTTTTCAAGTTTTCATCGTAGCGCCGGCCTCACTGATGACAGCGCACGCTCACATTCACCTATTTCGCATAACGAGCAAACTATCGGCGCTTTTCCGTATACCAATCCTAGGCTACCACCGTATCCACATCCTACGGTCGTGCAACCCTTGGCACAGATCAGGCAGACGGCAAGTTTGACTAATGTCGGTGCGCAAGCACAACCCAGGTGAGAATGTCAAAAGTTTTCAATTGAATTGTGAGATTGACAGAGTGAGTCATGTGTATATTGTGAGAAAAGTAACGTACAATTTAGATAATTTTTGAGGTATTATGCTTAATTAAGGCAAAAATTTGTTGATATTTGTGTTATCATTGTTTGATAGCAATATTTCTTTGTAACGTATGGTCGAATGTGTGTTTATCATATCAGTGAAGAACAAGTACGCATGCGAAGCATAAAATTCCGTATTATCAAAAATAATAAGTTTACACATGAGGTTTCGTTAATGACAGGAACAAAAAATCATATCTTAATGCTATAATGAGATTTCGGTATCGTTCAAGCAATAAATTTATATTACTATTTTATACAAAATTTTAGGTCGTTTCTGTCGTCATTAGCTTCAATGAGTGTTAGTAACCGCAGTAATAATAATAGGTATACCCAATTAATTATTTACAAAACCATATAAAGTACATTTCTTTTTTTTACTATTTTTTGTTTACTAATTTTTAGCTCATCTTCGTCTTCATTGCCTTCTACTAGTCCGAATAACAACAATAGGTATCTTTTTTTTTATAAAGAAAAGTAAAAGAAATATTCTGGCATGCTTGTGCTTTAAAATATTATATATGGGATTTAAGTATTGCTAAATACAATATTTCCCTTTTTCCTTTCATATGTGAATTTATGCATACTAAATAATTTTTTTGTAATTATTTTAGCGATATCGACGATTTCGTGTTTATTACTGAAAATGACATAATAGGTATTTTTTTTTAATTTTTTTTCTACGGAGAAGGTATACAATATATTTAAGCATGTGAACATACAACATACATTTTTTTTTTTTTTTTTTTTTTTGTTTGTTTCATAGAAGATTGCAGTTTAACTTCATCAGATGATTGTGTTGTGGAAGTTAATAGGTATTTTTTTTTCTTTTTTTTTTTATAATATTTAACTTTATCTTTCTTGGTTTATTATGACTATGACAACAATGGGATCATATAAGAATATTTATTTTCCTTACAGAAATATATTGAATGTGAATGGTATATCTATGTGTTACGGTTATATATATTTTTGGTGGATTATAAGTGGATAATATCTCTATTTCAGCTATCTTTCATAAAACAATCTACTACTACTTCTTAGCATAATGCGTATATATATATAAATTTTATTGAATTATCTATATATATCATCTATTATGTAATTTCGATACAACAATTAAAAAGATTAATTATTGCATCTCTTTAGCCCATTCTAAATGAACATTTACTTTTAGAACCCAACAAAGGCAGCGCCTTCACTCGGATGACGGTACCACGTTGCCGTTGAAAATCTGCGCCTGCTTCGCGCCACCGCGAGCTTGGATCTACGCACAACGTGATGTCAAACTGTCAAAACGCGCAGTCGACTCCCTCTTCATCATGGCTTGCCACGGCAATATGATCCAATATGATTTGGATCCCAAAGCTTCTTCAGGTAAAAACACACTCCTCTCCATTTATAATGATTCAAAAAAATTTATAAGAAAATGAAAATGTATATTAATATACGTACATTCTCGTAGGTGTACAAAAAGAAAAAATTTGCGACGAGACGGGCATAGAGTTGGACGTGGAAGCGAAGGGTCAGTGGCCGCTGTTGCGCAGCCCGAGCTCTTCAGACATTGTGCCGCCTTTGCCAGCTTCAAATCCTCTTCTTGGTGTCTGTCTCAATCCACCAGTCGAGGTGCAAGACAACAGCAACGACAGCCGCTGGTTAAGTCAGGTCGAAATTTTCACTCATAGTGCGCCTCATCGCCGACTCTGGATGGGCCCACAGTTTGTGTTCAAAACTTACAATGCACCCAGCGGGTAATTGTTTTGTAAAAAATTTTTATTACTGATGAAAATAAGAAATATATACTGACGATTGTCATGTTTTTTCTTTTAGAGTGGCAGCTAATCTGGTCGAGGCAGAGACCGTCGAAGTTGGTCTTGCGAGTGGTTCGCGGCCTGCTCGATCCAACCCGATGAATATGCCACCTACTGCTAGCAGACCACTTGTACCCGTCATCATCGACGGTTCCGGCAGTAAGTGTGTTTATTTCCTAAATCATCGCTAACATACAAAAGATCATTCTAATTCATAAGTGATATAATAAAAATTTAGGTAGCTATGAGCAATCACCGCGATACGTTGAGGCATATAGCGACTCACTCGACCATGAGAACGTTGCCGGCGTGATGGGCGGTGGTGAGAATCAATTGCGTGAAGATCTTGCTGAAGCTATGCTGGAGACGTCGTCGACCCCTCATCGGGTAGAAGGTACGTGTTGTGTGAATTTCATAAAGCCATCGTCCATACAATGCCATAGCGCGTGCCTTATTTTTTCTATCTGATCAATTGACGAATATCAGACTTAAACTTACTAAAAATCGTATTTATACATACAATACGATCATAAAACACATAAATTGGAGATAATATGCATTTACCACTGTGTAACCCGTGTAATACTACTACTACATTATGTGCATTTTATTCTTTTTTAACGTACGCATGAAACATTATTTCTTTTGTTTAATCTTGAAAATTTTGCTACTCTGTATCACTGTTGAGTTTCGCCTTATTATTATTTTTTTCGACAATTTTATATACACATTGTACATATCAGTTTGTAGCGAACCGAGTTCCATTTTTTTTTTCGTCTTTTAAGTGTCATAAGTGATGTATGTTTGTTCATCTTTTTACTCGTCAAACTCTACATGCAGCAGTCGAATAACGAAGCAAAATTGCTTTTTTGTACTCGTTAACAATTCCCATTCATACTGTACGCATATGTAGAGTTGAATAAGCAAGTTTTAATGTAAATTAGATGACGATGCAAAAACTAAGCTCATACTCAATAGCGGCTCTCATAATAATTAGCACATCTCTTGATGTAAATACATGGAAAAAAAAGAAAAAAATTAGAAAAAAATAACAATGTGGCGTTATTTATTCCTTCTGCACGTGGTTGAGGATGGGTGCTAGCTTTTATAATTATATTTACCGTAAGTAAGCCGCGTACACAGAACTAGCCGAAGGCAGGTATCTTTGTTGCACTTTTCATAAACGTTTTTTTCCTACATATATATTTATATTTATCACACACATACTCCAGCGGTGTTTCACTAACAGCGATTGCCTGGGCTCTTGTAGGATATATAGACCACTTTACCAATAGTTTTTTTTATCTATATAGTAAATGTGCCTCTATGGAGAGAAGACTTGACATTTTTTTTACATTTTTTTTAAATTTACAGATTTTATGTCTCAGTTGGTTCAGGATAGAGTCAGGGGCGTGTAGCACATCGACAAGCCAATGCCTTTCAGCTTTTTAATTTTCTTTTTTATTCCTAAAATATTGTGCTTGCGACTAAAACGATTTTTTTTTTAATACAAATATCGATGTTAAAGTAAAAATCGAAAGGAAATAGTGGCTTGGTTGTTCATAATTCATACTCACGTACATTCATACACTTAAACACTACATACCCATCATTTATTATAACTAGACGAACTCTTTCATTCAAAACATCTTGAGATCTTGTGAATGTGTAAACCATTCATTATACGAAAAAAATAATTGATTTAAAAATTGTTGACATTGTAGCTTCTGTAAATTTCATATTTTTGAATTTTCGATAAACATTAGTTATTCAAAATGTGATCTTTATACATGACCTTACTACCATATCTAAAACAATGAAGTATATATCAAGCATTTTGTATTTTATTGCTCTTATGTACTTTATATCAAGATAATTTGATAATAGAGAATAGTAGAACTAATGTATAAAGTATACCTTCCTGGTTTGATTTCCTTTGACATGCGTCAACGTTGTACTAAAAACAATAAAATCAGCACAGTTTTCAAAGTAACTAATTTTCACCGGACCGACCCTGCACCTCTCAACATACCAACTACACTCTCACAGTACCATACTTCTAACAACAAAAAATTAACAAACGTTACTAAAAAAGAAATAGAAATATCATCACATCGCCAACTCACATCGCCATTGAAACTCGTTGAAAACCGAACCCAATTGCTCAGTATAAAAAATTAATTAAAAAAAAAGAAAGAAAGAAAGGAAAAGAAAGTACGAAAAAATATTGAACCGTTATCTGATACCTGCCTACGGCTTTTTCTGTTGATCTAGGGAGACGCTTGGTAGTTGAGAGGGTGGGTCACCCGGTGAATAAGGTCGTCAATCCCCTCGGCACCGTGATAACCGTCTCCGCGGACGAGGAGGAGGCTCTCGCTCTGGTCCAGCAGCAGCTTCAACTGCAACAACAACGTACTGCTACGGACGACGACGACTACGACTGCCTTCCGATGGCTGCTACTGGTGGCAGCTCGTCATCAAGTATCTGCGCGGAAGAAGGTCGTTGGTCGATGGGCGCTTGCTCCAAGGAATTAGAATCACAACAGTTGCGTGATCACACGGAAATCTGCGCTGAAATGCGTACAGCTGACGAGCCTACTATTGACAGCGTACCGGATGAGAACATAGAAGAGTTAAAGGAAAGGAGAGCGTTATGCGCGGAAGTAGCAAAGACGAACACCTACTGCACTTCCGTCGACCTGGACAGGGTTGAAGCGTTGATTAAAGATGTGCCGAGCAGTCCGAGTCTATGTGTAGAAAGAGGCGCTGTGCCGGATTGTAGTAACGTTGTACAATCGAGTAGGAATTCTGTCAAGTGTTGCGTGTTGTCGACGTACGACGAGGAGGCAAAAAACGCCCTTGGTAGGGAGCTTGGATACCAGCTAGTGGAGAGTGGTGAAACACAGCTGCGAGGGGCTATACATTCGTTGGAAAAGACTCCGGGAAAGGCAACGGTGAACCCTTGCACTTCGTCTGATGACGATATCGAGCATATCAACTCGGAGGAGTTAGCCGCGGCGACGAAGGCTGCGTTAGCACCTGCCAGGAAGAGCAAGCAGGGTAACACCGCTGCCTCCTCCGATGATGATATAGAGCATGTGCTGCACTGCGATATACCGGAGAGCGAGAAGCGAAGCGGTGGCAACAGCAGCAGGAAGCGTAGCAAGGAAAAACAACGTGCTGCCGAGGTCGCGACTATCGTGGAACCTCCACCGCCTGTCGTTATACCCGATATCCCGATAGAAGTTGTAGCCAAGCCGCCGAGGGAAATTGAGAAGTCGCCGCCGCCTAAGCTGGAGTCGGAAGTTCAACAGCAATCGAAGAAGACACGGATCAGGGCGAAACGACAGTCGTCTACGAACTCTAGCGACATGGTTGAAATCATCAACATCGACGCGATGATGCTACCACCGCCACCATTACCCCCGCCAATGGTAGAACCTCCTCTACTCGAACCGCCCACGTCTCCACCACCTCCGCCTCCAGTAGACGAGGAATCGCTGTCTCTAAAGGATATGGTTGAGATTATTGACATTGACGCGATGGAACGCGCTGAGAAGAGCAGCGGTTGTTTCCCCAACTCACCAGCCCCAGAGTGTCAAATCCTTCAGCCTCCATCGCTGTTATTACCCCAGGCGCCCCGATTAGAGCTAGCCAAGAAGAAGTCCAAACGCCACAAGAAACAACCAGCGCCGCCACTACTCCCACCACCACCTCCACCACCACCAGTGGACGCTGAGGAACCCGAGGAAATGCTCGAGGAACCAATGAAACCTAACTCCTGGAGCTCTATTGTAAGAAGGAGGAGTAGTAGCGTAGCGAAGCAAGACGAATCAGAACAGCTGGCCGCGTCGAGGCCACTACTGTTCGAGGTGGAAACGGCTGAGGATGAAGAAGAAGCAAATAAGGAGAACGTTGATGTAAGCAAGAAAGAGGAAGAAGAAGAAGAGGAAGTGATACTGCAAGCAGTTGTGAAACTTGAACCACTCATTGTTTCCAAGACGGAAGAACTTGAAGAGACACCTGTAGAAGTGAAAGAAGTCATCCTCCCCGAGGAAGACATCGAAAAGAAGAGCGATTCCGATCAGGATATACCAGGTAGTATCCCTGTGGAACGTTCCAGCTCCTCGGACGAAATAAACGCAAACGCTGGTATCGTTTTACCTATGGATACAGAAGAAGAGAGCAGCAGTGGTAACAGTGGTGGTTGTCGTCTTAACGATCCACTTGTCTCAGCATTGAGTGAGAAGAACATAGATGCAGGTACGAGTCCACCACAGTTGGGCTTACTGCCAGCGGGCAAGAAGGCCGGCAGGTCGAAGAAGAAAAAGCGCAGATGAGTAGAGGATTGCGTCGACGTACCCGGGGCTAGCCTCGCCCTCTACATTCTCTTCATGCAGGTCGCCGGAGTAGATTAGCAGGAGGAGGAAGAGGAGGCTGGCTGTTGTTGTTACGAGCTCGTGGGGGGTGGTGGTATGGTTGGTGGCGGTGGCGTGGTTACGATTACGGTGGTGTAGATAGGGAAGAGAGAGGGAGTTGTAGATTTTTTTTTTTTTATCTATGTCAAGCAACTTGAGATTTTCTCCGCGCGAGTATTGTTGATAATTTAGAGGTATTGTGTTCTGATCTCAAAGATTCATTTTTTGCGAATATGTATATATAATATAATTTTTATATGACGATGAATAATATTTATTTATTTAAATACATATATATATATCTATTTTTATTAAAAGCTTTTTTTTCGCTATATTAATGATGTGAATATTAATGGTGGAGTGGCCCACATTGGGCCTCTTTTTCGTAAATTCATCTTGTCTACTTTCGTCCTGTACACTAAAGTATTGTACTTTATTTATGTATCATGTTGAGGTACTATTATACTCATGAGTGTATTCGATGACACTTTGTTCTTTAAGTTAAAAGATTGTTATATTTTTAGATCTAAAAGTTAAAAACGTTTGAAGTACTAATTCTAGCCATGAAATATCTCTCTCTCCCTCTCTCCGCCGAAACACGTATACTCGTTTATTTATAACATAACGCGCAGGGAAACACGCAAAATACATGTACACAATCGCCGCCGCTATCATTGTTGTTGCAATATATGTGAACGCCATGTTGCATGTAAATAATCGCGCGATTGTTTGGAAAAACAAAGTCAGGTACACTGACGCAACGCTGTGAAACGAGAAAAGAAAATTTAGGTTGAAAAAAAAAAAGAAAAATGCATTTTCGTTTAATAAAGATGGCGGTGCGATGTGCACACATATATACACGATGCGAATTACATATAACACGAGCTCGGGGATTAAAGAATGGACCATTAAAACTTATAGTGCGTTTGTGACAGGGGTACCCATTATGTCGACGAAACTTTTAAGTGTTATTATCGTAATTAAATGAGTAATAATTATAATAATAATAATAATTATAATGATGATGATCATGTGAGAAAAAATCGTTTTAATCGCTGAGAAATTTTATACGATTGGACCATTAGGTGTTCATCTCGAGTGAGAGGGAGAGAGAGTGCGCGAATGAGAATGTAGCAAAAGTGCATCGTAGGAAGACAAAACCGAGCGAATGAGGAGATACTTAGAAAAGATGGAAACACTCGAAAGTTTCTCAAGATCGTTTTACGTGCAAAAATTCTCTTTTAGATTTTTTTGTTTTTCTCTTTTTTTGTAAACTATAATTATATAATAATAATACTCTTGTCTTCTTTCTTCTTGATCGAAATATTTTTTGTTTTTACAATTATTTATGTATTTATTAGCCGCGTATAAGACTTAGATCAAACGTATATGTATATGTATCTCCTTGTTCTCAAGATTCTTCGTTCATTATAGACGAAAATTATATAGTTTTGACACTTTTCTCTTTTGTATATTCCATTCATGTTATAAGTCATATCCGCAGTATTTTTCATCCGTCTGACTGTACTACTTTACGCTGAGAAAAAAATTATTTATAAATATTGCACCGATTCATCGTTCGCACCTAAATCCATTTCTCTATTTAATATAAAATAACAAGATTAAAAAAGATATTTATAAAAACAAAAATACTGTAGGAAAAGTGTAAAACTAAAGAAAAAAGAAAGAATGGCGAAGTACAAAAAAAAGGATGAAACGCTTTTTACGAATAATTTTTTTTCTTGGTGTAAAACTTCAAATAGAAGGAACAGATATACATGTATATCTCATACATATACGTGTGTCATAAAGGCAAATAAGGGCATCTCTCCGTGCTATACATATATATATATTACATCGCGCTATTACGCGCCGATTAGCATAATTTTCATTCATAATCGTGTATAGTTTGCGCGGTCGATTTTATTATTTTACAATGATCTCAAAATGGTACTTCGCGCGGGGATGAACGGCGGGCTCCTAGTATGAGAGCCGTGCGTCGCACGCGTGCTGGTACGAAAAAAAATTTACCGACGCTGCGAAAAGCTTTATACTTTTTAATGTTAATATACAAAATATAACTCGTGGCGGGAAGAATCTTCGATTCACGAAGTATTTGACCCGCCCGAAACGCAGCATTGTGTAGGCAAAAAAAAAATAAATATAAGGAATGATTATAAACGACAACAAAAAAAAAATAAACAGTGTTAACGCCGCCGCGAGCACATAGATATATAAGGAGTGAAAAGTATATAACACGTACATTATCGCAGTTGTATCGTATATAGAAAAGTTAGAGATTCTTCGACGAAAGGTGGAGATAGTTGGAAACATCTTTACATTCATCGCTTTGATATTGATTATTGTCTAGTATAGATATCACTCGTATTATGCTTAGCTCGAAATGCATATCATTTTTTTTTAATATTATATTTATTTCAGAGATCCATTCTATCGAATCATGTTTTATTTTAGCAATCATTTTTAGAATTTTGTTTCGCATTTCCAAATAATGTTGTAATATTTGAATGGTTTATTTAAATGTTTTATTTCTGTTTATTTTTGTTATATATATCTACTGGTATACAGTATTTCGTGAGACATAAAAGTATAAAATTTCAAGCGTTTGAAATTCTTTTTTTGTAACTCTTATTTTATAATTTTAATTTATTCGCATTATCGTACAATGCGAGCTGAGCGCAAAGATGTGTCTGTTAATGTGCCCTCCAACATCGTCGATATACTCACGCAACTATTTATTAACAAAAAAAAAAAGAAAAGAAAAATAAAAAATAAAATGACGCACATATATTTATGGGCTCGTAGCCACTTAACAAAAATGTGAATGCTTATAAACTAATGCCTTTGTTTAGTGTGAATGTCAATAATTACAAAAAAAATAAATAAATAAATAAATGAAGAAACTGTAAACTAGCGTATAAGTGTTTCGGAGTATAATGAATAATTAAAAAAAGTTGTATAAATTGTAATATTGAGATATATAATAACGAAAGTGCGCTTCGCGCGACAAAAAAACCAAGTTCAAAATACTCTCTCCTGAATGATGTAGCTCGTAGACGAATTATACATAACTATAATAATAACAACACATTTCGATATTTATGAATATCTCGGTCGGGTCGACGTAGTGTGCAACTCGAAAAACAAAAACGAATATACATTGTATAACGCGCGCACTGCGAAAACTCGCATTTCCGACGTCGCGGGACTAAACGAAAAAAAAAAAAAATCTTCGATCATTGATACATCGCCTTTGCGTAACAATCGCCGGCGATGATCGATCGAGCTTAGTGTGTGTATAAAATTTAAACAATAAAAAAAAATATATAAAAAAGAGATTATTTCTCAAATACTATATATATATATTCTATGATATAGAGAAAAAAAGTGTTCACGAATATAGTAAATAAAAGGAAAAAAAAACTAGTTACGATCGTATAGGCTCATAATTAAATAGTTTATTTAACAAAATGTTCATTTAGTTAAGGAATTTTACTAAATGGTTATAAATGAATTATAAGAAAAATCGAGGCGAGCTTGTCGTGGAGCGTAGAGAAGAAGATATAGGGAGGAGATGAAAGCAGACGGAGGCGTGTAAGAAAAAAAGCATGCGTACTTGATTTTGCTAATGTTATTACGTGCATTATATATCATCGATTCTTTCGACCAAACAAATCCGTACATAGGGAAATTTGCAATATTTTAAATTACTGAAAGAAAAAAAAGTATATATAGCGCAACTTGTTGCTCCTGAAGAAAATAACGTTTACTATGTATAAATGTGAAATGGACAAAAAGTTTGCGATGGTTTGAACATATCGCTTAGTTGTGTATCTGTATAAGAACGCGAGAGAGAATGAAAGAGGAAAAGTTTATGAAAAGACAGAGGTCGTATATAAACATTGCATTGAGAGTGCATGTGGTACTAATGAGAAATTATTGAGTGAAATAAATTATTAAAAGTCAGGCAAATCAATTGTGTTTTCATTTTTATAGAAAAAATGTCCCTATACTATAATTATTTAGAATTATTTTACTATTAAGCGGTATAAGGTAATATTTATACCTTAAATGATATGTTTTACAAAAAGTGTAGCAAAATTTTCAAGGCACGGGCTATCATTTACCTTACGAAAAACCTTATTTATTATTATTATTATAAATTTTAATGAACTTTATACGAGAATTACGAAACTTTTAATTTTCTCTTATATTGCATGTATGGCATCAAAATTTTATTATTTTTCGGTTTTATCGGCACAATAAAATCAAACTTTTCTGACATTAAATAATCGGTAAACAAAAATACGTTGACTAAACAACCAAGTCCTCATTTTCAGGCAACAATCCATCGATGGCAAGTACAGAGGACCTCAGTTCGAGCAGCTTTAGTTCTGCGAGTCGTGCATCATTAGACGCTCGTAGCTCGCCGACCGCTTCGTACAGTGCCGATCAGATGATGGTGTTTCCTGGTGACAGCAGTGGTTCCATATGAGCCAACGCAACACTGGCACCGGCCCCTACTATCGCCGGTTTCGCCAAGTGGATGCGAATACCCCTTTATTACTTCAGGGACTGAGCGTTCTATCATTACTAAACATAATGTAATTGTAACCCTATCCCTCCCCATACTCCCCTCTCACATTGGTGACGATGAAGAGTTGCTTTTACTATGGCTATGTGGTGGTTTGTCGGGAATTTTGCGTGGTGGAGAAAAAAAAGGAGATCGGTTGTGTGGGTGCAAAGAAGTAAAGGTGACAGGTTTATAGAGGGGCGAAGAGGACTTCTTGTATCCGACAGTTTTTAAGGATCCATTTCAGTAATACTACGTAAACGATATAGAATTATTCAAATTTATTCGCACAATACGAAATATAATATAATTATAAATCTCAATAATCAAAATGATAAGGTATCGGGTAAAAAGTATATATTATACGAAGGTTTAATCTTTTATATTGAGAAGAAAAAAAAAAGAGAAAAATTTCCGACAAACCATTTGTTTTACTAAATATATATATATATATACATAGATTTTTTAGTTAGTCGAATCATGTAGCCCTTTTTTTATATTAATATTGATAATCTCTGACAAGTCTTAAGAAAGACAAATATTTGAATATATCTTCGGGTTAGTAAGAAAGTGCTTGAGATAAAAAGGGAATGTTCTGAGTTTTTATACCTATATAACGAAATATTTGTGGCGTCACTTGACTTAGAAAAGTGGGAAAGAGTATTTTTTTATCAACCTAATTGTTATATTGATTTTAAAATATTTGTAATAATGCGATTTGTTTGCTCTGTACATTCCTCTAATGAAATTTTCTAGCCACCGATGATTTGTGATAGAAAGTTTACAAAAAAAAAACACAGTATATTTATGAATTGCGCAATGCGCGTCTCGTTTGCCTTAAAGACAGGTTCGAGCTCATCAATATAGCTATACTGCGCAATAAAGTGTTTTTCGATGTCGTTGCCTTACCAAAAATAGTTTCCGAGAACTCACGTAACGTATATAGATATAGGAAAACCAAAATTCCAAAGAGAAAAACTACAACTACATGTATAAACAAAAAAAATTGCATTCCAAGTATACAATATAAACGTAGTAATTTATATTCAATTAACAATCCGATCAGTGACAACATACTAACAATTATTATCGATTCAGTGCACATTACAAATATTTTTCAATCAGTATACAACGCGACACTATACAACTCTTTTTCTAGCAAGAATCAAAATTAACCACGGTGCGCCATCTTCGGTCCCTCCAACCAACATTAGCCAAGGTCTTTGCCTTCCATTAGTTTTATTTTTATTTTCTAACACCAAACAAAAAAAGAACATTTTATCAAAATGCGCGCACTCACGGTCGTACAGTCGTCGTCGTCGTCGCCGTCGACACTTTTGTGCGAACGCTGGATCAAGCAAAATCCACACCAAATAAAGAGAGAAAAAAAGAAGTATATATATATAGTGTTTAGGAGGCGCGTCTCTATAGAAACTCTTATTTTTAGCATCTTTAGATAAGCGAATTTCATACAAATCATATATATATTTTTCTATCTTGTTTTTCCTAAAGAAAAAGGAGAGAGAGATTGTGAGAGAAAAAAAAATTTGCGAGAAAGTAGTAATAACAAAAAAAAAAGTGGAGAGACACAACATGCTTGTGCCCAATATGAATATATAATTTATATATATAACCGCGAGGGTGAGCGACTAAGACGACAACGACGACTGTGTATAATATACTTATGTTTTAATTTCGAAGCGTAACAATATATATATATATACACATACATATATAATTGTATTTTTCGCGAGATGAGTTTTTAATTTGTTTTTATGGTTATATATACTTTATATACATATTATTAAATAAAATGATGAAACGCGCCGAGGACGCTGAAGTTTTAAAGGCGAGCCCCGAACCACCGAGCCCGCGGTGAGCTATATGTTATAACCAAAGCACGTGCAAGAAAATTTTTGCACAAGCCTTTTGTAAAAAAAAAAAAGAAAAGAAAATCCATTGCGATTATAGAGGATCCTCATAATTTGAATGTAATAAGGTTCTATATGCTCGATGGATTGTGAAGTCATATACCGCGGGCGTCACTTCGACAATTCCTATATATGTCTACGTATATATTTGCCAAGTTCCAGCGCACTTTTTAATAAAGAGAAGTATGCGCTCTTATATACATACATACACACACACGTACACACACACACACACACACACACATATACACATAAACATTTTGCTTGAGTTCGTGATCATCGTCATTCGTACGAAATCAGTCAGTCGTGCCTTTTTTGGTTTACGCGCGTGTTTCTCCTCATTCGATTATTCTTGTCAACTTATATATACATATATTTTTTTTATATCTTTTTTTTTTTAATTACATTATACATAGTTCTATACTTACTACTTTACATGCATGCCATTATATGCAAAAGAATAACCGATAAATATATATGGTGACATGCGTATCAAAAAGGATGCCTCGATGCCAAGCGTTATATACATATATATATATATATATATAAGCGCGTATAATGCAAAAAATCGAGGTGTCGTTTAAATATGTATATATAAACTAATAAAACTTTACGTACTAATGTAGAGAATCTTGCAGCCCGTTTTTACAGACTCTCGTGTATACTGAAAATTTTATTATGAAACGCGTATAATGAAAGAGAAGATGAAGAAAAGGGAAATTGTTAGTATAATAAGTCGGTACTACTTTTCGGTCGCCCCCCCCCCCTCCCGTCCCTTCATGTCTATACCATTAATATATTTTTTGTAAAAAAAAAAAAACAAGATTCGATTACTTATAGATTCGACGTGTGATATTTTTCTGTGAAAGTTTTGTGTAAATTTTTGATAAATTTTTATATGTATACACATACATACTGTGAAATGTGATTTAGTTGAACTATATTTTTTACTATACATTAAATGTATGCATTACATTAAATGAAAAATTACATTGACCGATAGTTTCTTTTTCACATCTCAAAATTTAACAGCGTCGTACATTCCTATACATATTATTTTTTTTTCTTTTTGTTACGTTAAACATGTCCCTACTACCCCCCCTTACCTTAAGTGATACTACGCATTATATCATTCAATACTATCAATAATAGTACTGTTGTTGTTATCATATTTACTATATTATAAATATTTTTATTATTTTGCTATTAGTATAATTGTTGTATAATTATATTATATCATCGTCATTATTATAGCTATTGGTACTATACATTATACAATTGCCATCACCCCGATAACAACAGAATACAAATATAATAGCGTTTTTACTGCGTTTTTGGGAATGAAGCCAAAAGAATCTTTTTCTCCGTTAACTAAAAAAGAAAATTTGTAATACCTTATCTTACGGATACACTGGAGGTTGTTACCTGACGCATTTTTGTAATTTTATTATAAACTGTGATTATGAGCCATAACGGATTATTCACTGGGATAATAAATACTTAAAAAGAGAGCGAGAGAGAGAGATGATGATGATGATGAAGTATGCTTAAAAGAGAAAGAAAGAGAGAAATATATGCAACGATATTTTTTCATTATTGTACTGCAATAAATTTAAAAGGAAAAAAAGAAAGAAAATTTTCAGCCTACGAAACCTGCACAAAAAAAGTCTTTTCGTCGAAACGTTTTAAATGTTTTTACGTTTAAATAATGACAATTTTTCAAAAGAATTCTATTACGACTTTGTAATGTTATAATTATAACTTTCGAAATATATTTAGAATTATGAAATATCAATCATCGTAGTCTACTGTATCTTATTTCGTGTTTCATTGAAGAGTCTACAAATATTTCAATAGATTTACTTATATACAATATATATTATATATATACATGTATGCGAAATTGTACGCGTATAAACGTGTAATATTATAATGTTATAGGTAAAATTTTACTTATGCCCACAAAAAAAAAATCATGTACATTAATTTCTTTTACTATTCGTAGGAATGAAAAGTAATTGGCTAATAAGATTAATAAAATTTTTTACCACATGCATTATTTTTTCAATTCAGAATCCCATCCTTTTCTTATTATTAAAACCTTATCTTATAAGAAAATTTACTATTTTCCACAGTATAGGGGCTGGAGCATACTTGTCATGTGGTGATTTACTTATATAGTATTGAAATAATAATTGCTTCCTCATAGAAGCTTTGCAACGGCGAAGAAAATTTTTGAGACAAAAGACGATATATGTCGCTATTTTTTGATTTTGAGAATTTTTTTTTGTGGATTTATGTGTGCGTGCTGAGTTAAGTAATGTATGTAACGCGGGAGTAAAGTCGATCATTCCTTTGGATGAACCCAATTCACCTATCGGAAAAATCTTCAACTTTACTCCCTCATTACATACATAATGTACTATTAATTATTCTTAAGACGAAAAATGATAAAATTACATTATTTACAGAATTGCCATACATAGTGATATATTGAAATTAAGTATTAATATGCAATTGTGGTATTAGCAATACTAAATTTATAAATATAAAAACTTTGTTTATTCTGTATTTAAAATGGTAGACCAGTTTCTTTGCAATCTTCGCATTAAATGTGCACCTCTCCTTCATACGTTATTCTGTACACCGGAACACACCACGAACATATACTTACATTTCGAATTATCGCGCGTCACGATCCTAACCTTCTATGCTCTCATCTAACAAAACCTGATTGATAATAATATTTTGGAGGAAATCGTGATAGAACGCCGCGGACTAGCCGCACCTTTCTATTAGTAATTTCCTTTTCCGCAGAAACCATCATAAACACGCATTGAACAAGGTATATACATCCTCCCACCATTACATATAACATTAATTACTTACACTTGCAAAAAATTATTCCAATATATCAAAATTGAAATCTGCCAAAGCTCAAACTATACTGCGATTGGTCAATTTCTCTCTCGAAGCTCTTGAGCTTGTTTCTATCTTTTTATGCATATTCATGTGTCTCGTCTTATATTATACTATCGGCGCACGTGTCTCCTCACAGGGCGGCTCATTAAATTCCACGTGCGTTACGTTTTTTTGCTTTGAGAAGTGACGCGACGATGAATTATACACGCATTTACACTTACGTGCATCGCTAATATAGAAAAAGACATCGTTATTCACTCTGCATCATATATATAGGCGCGTTGCTATCGTTGTTTCGGATGCAAGACACGAAATTATTATATATACAGAGGGTCGCGGACCAATCGAAGGTCGTTACGTGATAATAATAAATCGATATAGGACGTATAGTGATTTATCACGAAATTCGATGAAAAGAAACAAAAATTGACAGTAAAAAGAAAAAAAATTTTTTAGTTAATTAAAGAATTATTTTTCTAAATTGTAAAATGTACAATTTTATCTATAGTTTATTTTTTGATAAAATAATTGCGACGATAACAAAATAACTCCCACTTCTTCTTCTTCTTCTCTCCTACATGTATCCATCAACCGTTGCGCGATTTGCATCCAACCGCGCGCTAATATCAGCACGAGAATTTCACTCCATCACGGGCAAGCAAGCGTGGTTTAACAACCAGCTTATAACTCTCGAAACGTGTAAAGGCTAACTAAGAAATACACAACGCGCTTATATCTAAGAAAGTATATATATATATATATATACACACATACAGTATAATTTAGTAAAGGGGGTTACCGGTTCGTTAACCGTTACGTACTTTCTCTCAGTATATATGAAAACTGCAGCGGCACGTGATCGCTATATACAGTATAGATCTTTTCTTCTACTTCGCAGTGAACTTAGTCTATCGTCTGATGAATTTCGATGAGGACACATACAATAGTATAAACATCACAGCAACATGACGCTCACCTTATTGAAATCAGCGTTTGTATTCAACTCGCTTACCTGTGGCTTAGGCGGTCTACTGATCAACTTTTGTGAGAAATATCTACCAGCATCCTTTTCTAAACTCTACAGACATGGGAAATTTTGCGCTGACGTCAAGGATGCGTATCTGGATAAATGTGAGGTGCCCAAAAGGTAAATATTATATATAGGGGTTTGTGATATATAGGTCAGAGTTTGTTTACAAATACAAGTGCGGGTGAAGAACGTGAGTGCGTTGAATTGACAGCTTACAGGTGGTATATATGCGGCTATATGTATATATGTATATTCGATGAGAAATTTTTTAGAGCGAGTTTGATTTCGGCGTGTTAAAAAAAAAGATTGTACCTAGTTGTATAAGAAAAAAAGATTTTTTTTATTAATTTGTTTTTGAGGTGTTACTAATTTATAAATATTTCTTTAAAAAATAATAGGTGGTTCAAGCATTTTTATCAATTTGCCGTGATATTTTGTACTTTTACTATTATCTTGCTGTTTCATCGATATTATTTCAATGGAAAGTTACCTGACATTGTTATTTCTCAACTGTATTTTCATTTGGGATACCCATTACAATCATTTGGTAAGATAAAATATATTTACTATTTTTTCTTTTTTTGCAATTTATTGATATGTCAGAATATAAATTCTTAAAATTCATAATTTTTAGTTCCAGCAGAGAATATGTTTTTGGCTTTAATTATCTTTACCATTCATTGCTGGAAAAGATTTTATGAATCTCACTTCATCAGTGTTTATAGTGATGTGTATATGAATTTTACTGTGTATCTCATTGGATTGTTTCATTATTTTGGAGCTGTAATGAGTATAGTTGGAGAAACTTATGGACTTATTGGAGGTATGTTTTGTGGTAACTATGTAAACATCTAGATTAACATATCAATTTTTACTAATTTTGTTTAACTCTTATAGATGATAAAATTGATTTGGACTGGACAAGATTGACCTGGTTAGAATTTACTTGTGCTATTGTATTCTTAATATCAACATATTTACAATACAGAACTAATATAATTCTATCAAATCTGAGACGTGACAAAAAAGGAGCTGTAGTAACTAAGAAATATAAAGTGCCTTATGGAGAACTGTTTAACTATGTTAGTGCACCACTACAACTAACAGAAATCATCTTGTATATATGTTTATCTATTATTTTAAGAAGTGGCTCCACAATTCATTTTGTGACTCTGTGGGTTATAATTAATCAGGTAGGCTTACAACTTTAATTTTTTTTCTATTTTATTTATAAAGATTTTTCACAAAACTAACAACTATTTATAATTCTTTTCAGATGGAATGTGCATATTTAACTCATCAGTGGTCTCTGAGAACACTAAAAGATTATCCAAAATCTCGTAAAATAATACTACCATTTATCTTCTAATTTTATAGAAAATTAATTTGTATAGTATAAAAGTTATTTATTTAAGAAAGCTGTTAAATAAAAATTTTTATTTTTTTAATATTTGCTGGTATCATTATTTCACAAAAAACTTACCAGATAACACAATACATCACGTGATTTTTTGACAAAATCCGCACAACAATAAACTAACTTTCAAAAGTTGTTTAAAATTTTAGTTTTAAAAAATTTAGTTTTTGTTCAATGCAAGTTTGATCAAAAAGTATGTTATCTGGACATATGTACATTATATATATCAATTGCTTATTTTCACACATATCACAAGTGTCACTTGCTATGTTCGTTCTGTGAATCAATACTTCATACAATTTAAATGATAAACAAAAATTGTATATTATTGTTCCCAGTTGATTAGGATATCATCTGTCAATTGATGTCAATATAAGTACAGTCTTGGTGGTGATAAAAGTCTTAACAAAATTGAAAAATTCAACTTATTACTCAGATATTCCTTGATACTTTCATTTATTTGAAGAGGAGGCTAAAAAAAATTTATATTTAATTAATATCAAATAGTAGCATAATTATTTATAAAATTGTATAATTTTAATTTGTGTAATATTACCTGTAAGGATAACCTTGGGCCTTATTCCTAAAGATTGAAAGAAGTAAACTGAAGAATATAGCCACTAAAGCAAGCCCAATGACAGTAAATATCTTCCTTTTCTTTACATCACCTTTTCGGGATGCTGCCTCTGTCATGAGAATCATTCCTAAAACAACTGCTCCATCTTTTTGATTTATTGTTAAGAAAAATGGGTTTTCAAATATATGTTAATAAATTGGCTCTTGCTAAACATCCCTTAGATTATAGTACATTGTTTCAGAGTAGTGATATTTCAATATTTATTTTGCTTTGTTCTTTGACTAAAGAAACTATATCTACTAATATACACATAAACTTTCAATACAGAAAATGATGGATGAATAGCAGAAGCATAATATATTTTGTTCATAAATATTAAAAAAAGAATAGTAAGATATTTTTCAAAAAGGATACTCAAAACCATAACAATATATGTTTCCAAAACAAATTGACCTTGTGAAGATCCATGAATATATGCTACATTGCCATTAGGTGATTTATAAATAAAAGGTGGACTTCTAATGTGGTTCCACATCTGACCAGAAATCATTGTGAGAGTGAAGAACTAAAAAAAATAAAAGGTAATTTAATGTTTATCTTACAATAGCAGTAGAGAAATTTAAAAGAAAAAATGTATATACCAAGGCACCAAGTCCCCAAATGGTTTTGTTGTAAATAAAGTCAAGATTATTGCGTCTAAGATATAGGAACCCTCCAATTAAGATTAACAGCATCACAACTGCAACTGTTCCAGAGTAACTTGGAGGTCTGAAGACTCGAATCTAAAATTACCAAATAAATTAATAATAATCTAAGTTAATTACAATAAGTACAATGTAACTAAAACTAATTCATACCTGAATATCAGTACGTTCAGAGATCCATTTTGCAATGGCTTCAGCTGAGAACCCAACTCTTTGGATATCCATAGTATCAGCAGCCTTTGGTTTACCTTTAGCTGGGAAATGCATGTAAACTGGAGCTGTGTTCAACCTCATCTAAAATAAATATTTTTTGTTAGAATGTATTTCAGATAATGAAAAAAAAAATTGTTAAATTATATAAGAACCATTTGGAAAACTTCTGAACCCTCATCAAAGTCCACTAATGCAAAAAACAATTTGTTAGAGTATGACTGAGAATAACGGAAGGAGTTGGCTACTATCACAAATTCGTCATTAGCATGCCTGAAATATTTAAATAAAGTGAAATTCTCAATATATTATTCAATCAATAAGAAAGTACGTTATATACTAACCTGCATATTTGACATTGTCGCTGTGGAGCCATTGCCGTAAACATTACAATAACAGAATAGTTTCTAGGTGTTGCTTTAACAAACTCCTTAAACTTGGCGGTATTAAATTTCATCACAGGTCGTTTCATAGCCATATCTGTGAGCTGCTGTACACGATCAGCCAGCGATGTACTCTGACTCTACAATTAAATCAATTATAAATAAAATATTCATATTTTTAGGTTAATCAAAACATTCATTTACAAAAATATAACGAAGCTAAATAAAAAAAGTCGACACTCATAATTAAAATGCATCTTCCTCCAGCTCAAAAACGCAAAAAATCCATAGAAAAACAGAAACATAAATATAGAAAAATGACGTGTCAATAGATATCAACTGATAAGGCTAAATTAACCATCATAAAAACTTACGCTTTTCGACCTGTACTGACAGGACGCATTGTTCAACAATAGAAGAAACAGCCCCAAAAGGGGTAACAGCATTTTCCTGGACATTTTGAACATCGTCCTGGACTCGGCACACCAGCAGGCTAGCAGTCAAGCAAAGCCGAGTTGTAGCCCCAGCAACGTGTCGCCGACACGATCGGCATAAACGGACGGACGGGGGCAGACGAACACTGTAGGTACAGTAGCGACAATTGCCGTACCGCCGCGTGGAACGTTTTTGAGCGCGTTAGTATATGCGCGCGCATATAGCTGCCTGTCACGGGCTCGATTTTTAAAAGTAATTATGATAATAATGTCAGGGAAAACGTTTTATTAAAGATCTTGTACTTTGTATGAGAGAGTCAGCTAAAATTTGAATAATTGTCTAAAAAAAAGATTTTTTTATTCTTGATTTTTATTATGATTATTGAAAAGTTTGTATAGTTATACTTAGTTAATAATATAATTATTTTTTTAGAATATAGAATTTAAATTAAATATTGTCTGAAAAATGGAGCACAAGGACGAATACTAAACATTGCTAAGATTTAAAAACATCGATAATATTGTTTATACACGATAACTCAGTTTTGTTTTCCTACGCTCTAGAGTGACCATCCGTTGCGGACGGCCCGCATATGTGCCTTATTTTTATCTTCCAGCTGCTTCGTTTTCAGCTGCATTCTTATTCCGCCGTTAACTTCTACGCTTTATCCATTTTATTATCTAATACAATAACTAATGCTTGGATATGGATGAATTTTACGGACTTATCAATATATATATATATATATATATATAGCTACTACAAATTAATGTTTTAAATTTTAATTTGTTTATATATTCTACATATATGTGTAAAAAAAACTTCTCAATAATACAATTGCATAATTATGTATTATTATTTAACAATTGTTTGAACGATATACTCCAAAATATAATTTTCATTAAAACATATAAAGAACACATCATGAAAAAGTGCCCTTTAAATTGTAAAAACATTCACTATACCCATTCAATATATATACTTAAAATTATCATATACCGTTATTAAATCTACCAATTACACGTCCCCTCCCCCAATCACATAATGATAATATACCACCCCACACGCTACACTACAATTTAACAATTCTATAACTTTTCGCCAACAATTCGCACAATAATACCTACATATCTCCCCTAACCCAATATATATACTATATATACACATACGCGTACATGAACCATTCATTTTCGAAAACAATCCGATATGCAGAGTCCAGTGGGGTCCTCGCAGTTGCTCACGTACGCGTATATATATACCCATACAGACACGAGATCAACCACCCCGGGGGTTAAAGGCCGCAAATCAATCGAGCTCTCTTCTTTCTCCGCGTAGTACGTATAAGCTCTGCGAATGCAAAGAATAAACCGGACCACCCCTGCCGAACCCTCTATATATATATATACACATATACCTCCCCTCTTGCTGCAAACCGAATGCTCTTTTATTATATTATACACCTATATGCACACATATATACGACGCTATTCGCATATATATATACCTTCGATAAACAACATCGCCTACGCACGTATACATGCATATAAAGCATTAATATTCAACCATCAACCGATCTATATAACGACGAAACGAAAAAAAAAAACAAAACACAACAACAACCGACCCTTCCACCTCACATTTTACATTTTAAATCGCAAATGACACTACTTATGTATACCTATATGCAGTCCAGAGCCCCAAACAGCTTCGTATTATTTAAATGCCTTTTTTCAGTGTGCAGGCGCGCGCAGCATATATATAGGTAAGCTAGCAGCCACATATATAGCAAAGCCTCACTACTATATATATATAGATATGTAAGGGCGAGCGACGAGAGCGTGCGGCTGGCCCAACCCCCTGCGCGCAATTGGCGGGAGCTCGGGGCCCATATATATACTATACCGCATGGCTTATACCTTGCGCAACCGTTAAAAATCCGAAGGGCGGCACGCACGCAAGAGCGAGCGAGCGATCGCGCGCGCAAACGAACAGTCGCGCTTCGAGTACACGAGGGTTAACATGCCACCGCGCGGGTAAACGTATATATATATATTTTTCGTCGTCATCGTCGTCGTCGTTATCATCATCATCCGCGTCGCGAGTGTCTATCTTTTCTTCTTTGTTTTTTTTTTATTTATTATTTATATACTCGTTAAGAGGTTAAGTTCGTTGAAATATATATATATATATATACAACAAGTCGGGGGTATATCCCTATACTTTATAATCGGTGGGTTCTTGGAAAATTTGGTATAAAGCGACCGTTACGCTCGCTGTTTTCGCTCTCTCTCTCTTCGCAGTTGTTTTGAGAGGTGAGCGCGGTGCGTGAACGCGCTTGACCCTATACTCTTCGGTCTCGATTTTTTTTTTATTCGCGCGTTTCCCTGTAAAAAAGAAAGGAATCACCATGTCGTTCTCCAAAGCTAAGATCCAAAGGTTCAACGAGCTCACAAGTAAGTATCATATACCTATGTAATATATCCAATTTTTTTTTTTGGTTTAATTTCTAATGTTTCTTTAAATTTAAGCTAAACATAAGTAACTAAGTAAATATCTGATCAAAAGCAATGCACGTAATATATTTACTCTATATACACAAAGCGTGTGCGCGTGTTTGTATGTGATCTCGCGCGTTTTTTAAATCCTACACACATAGTACGCATCAGACGTAAGGGGGAGGCTACTCCTGCTCCTGCTGCTGCTAAATGTTGCCGGCTGTCCAGCACCTCTAGAAAGCGTGAAAAAAAAGGACAGAGAGTAAAAGGACCTTCGGCCGTCGTCTTCTTTGTACGCACGCGACACACACATAGGAAAAAAAAGGGGGGGCAACCCATCGTCGTCTTCACGGCGTGAGCACATATATATCCGTCATGAGAAAAATTACATCGCGCTTGCACACACACCTGGCATAACGTTGCGTACGCGCGCGCGTATATATATATATGTGCTGCCGACCTCTAGCTCTTTGCACACAGCTGTCCCCCTCCTCTTCGAGTGTATATATATGTGTGTGTCGCTTGTAGTCGCCGGGTCCCCTCGTGTCGCGTCATTAGCCCCCGTCGTCGTTGCTGTTGCAGCCGGCTGACTTTACAGTTCACACTAGACGTTCCCTTATATATATATACGTATATGTAGGAATGCCTGCACGTATGTATGTATATATAGTAGTATAGTGTGCTTTTCGCACCCCCTGTCCCTTTGCGTATATATATATACGTGTGGAGCGTATGTGATTGGAGAGAGTAAGGTTTCGATGATGATGATAGTAAGGGAGAAAACGGCACGGAAGGGGATTTTTTTTTCACGTGGGATTGCCTTGAGAGATATGCGTGTATATATAGGGATGACGATGGTACGCTTACCTGAATGGAAGTACCTATATGCATGGGGTGCGCAATACTGATTCGTTGTGGGAAGAGAAAGAGAGAGAGAGAGATGAGCGATTTTTATGTCGCTTTGTCGTAGTTATTGAAGGGATGGAAAATTCAATGGAAATTTATATATGGGAAAAGTAATTTGGAGATGTGGTTCATGTGTATATATGCATTGTGCAGGATTGTGCAGTATACACGCTGAGTAAATGTCAATGGGGTGGATTTGATTTTTAGAACGAATGATTACGTGTTGGAGGGCGAAATGTTTTCTTTCTTTGAATTTTATTTATTTTCTAATTTTTTGATAGTATTATAAAAATATTACGTGACTCCAGTTCAATGAACACGATAAATACTGCAAAATTTGCTTCCAAGTTTCACTAAAATCTAATTTTTATAAATTGAGTGTTTTTAGTTACGATCGCTTTTCCGGAGAACTTCTGATACTCCGATTGAGTATTTTGGAGAATGATGGGTCTGAAGTTTGCAACGTTGGGACGCAACGAAATAATTTCTCACCAATAAATAAAACAGCTAAAAATTTGCGCGATACAGTGAATCTTTATTTTGATGTTGGGTTATGCTATAAAACTCTAAATACATGGGAAAATTCAAAATCTAACATATAAAACTAAAAATAAAAAAAAATTTCTAAAGTTTCGTTGCACTCCAACGATGCAAACTTCAAACCCATGGAGAATGTATATAATGTGTATTGGATTAACGCGTGTATGCTTAGTCAAGTTTGCGAATATCTCAATGAGACTCTGAATGATCATTTTTTCCCTTATACGAAATTTGTTGTTCGATGTCCTACATGATAATAAATCCATTGTAAAATGTAAAAAAGTGAGTCCATTTTCTATTTTTTAGTTCGTATTATTTGAAACATCGTATTGGCATTTTCTTCTTTAAACCATCTTAATTTAAATAATAATAATTTAATCATAATCTGTTAGATTTAATTTTATCATGTTATCAAACTGCTGTTATTTTACAAGTTTATTAATTTTTTTTCAATAAACTTTACGCGACTTTATTCAGTTTAATGCACTTTTTCACGCCCTCCGCGATATTTTGATACCAGTTTGAAAATCTATTGTATGTGCTGTTTTTATTGAAAATTATACTTCTCAGAAAATAGTATGTTACGAACACGGAGGAAAAAAATGGATAGTCCACAGCTTGTGTAAATTGACAACGTGGTGCGTATGCTATTCTTCACCCTACCCGGGTCGAAAATACTATATATTTGCGTATCGGAGCTGAGAGCAGAAACGGTATTTAAATGTATGATGAACATATATTTTTACAATATCCTGGCCGAAAGTACCACTTTCACTCCCGATTTCAAACGCGAATATGATATTTTTAGCCTGGGTATAGTGAAAAAATACATACCACCCAAACCAATTGCTGATCCTATTCCACGATATTATTATTGAAAAACGTCATTTTTTCAATGAGTTTTTTTGGGAATACCTTGCAAACTATTCATGTTAAATCGTTCGTTTTTCCGTAGAGAGAGAAATAAATTATTAAGTCAACCAGATCCTTTTAGCTTTGTTTACATAACCAAAGACATTAAGAAGTAATTACTTATAATTAATGTAATTTATCAATTTAAATTACCTTTGCTATAAAGTTGTTCTACAATATAAAGCAGTAAACCCGCAACAAAACTAAATTTAATTAGTATAACTATAAAGCAAAATTATTAATTATTTTTTATGTCGTTGCAACTCCAACGTTGCAAACTTCAGATCCATGAATAAATTTTTTAATTTGTATCAAAGTATAATGCAGAGGATAAAAAGGAAATAAAAAAACGTGTAAAACAACAGCAGTTAAAAATTATTCCTGACATATACCTATAATCTCGAAGTCAGAATATTGATAACAAATTTTGAAACTCCAAATAAGATGCAATTTTTCGTGCAATCAAGTAATAAAAAATACGCAGTCGGGCGTTTAAAATAAAGTCGACTTTTAGTCTGGAGTCAAAGCGATCATAAGTTTGCATAGGCAATAGAAATTCAAAAATAATTAGTGCCATATTCTATTCATTCTTTATTACTATTCGAATATCATGTTAATTACGTGTCTAAGTTGAAACAGTAATACGCGAGTAATGTAATTTGAACGTATACAAAAGCCAGTTATTTACCGCAAAAGCGAACTATCGCCTTTATCATATTGTCAGCTGTTTTGATCGATATTGAAATCGTTGAAACAAAATGTTGTATTCAACTTTTAAATTGACCTCGTTCATAAAGAGATTTCAATAATAACCTTATTTTTTTTTATAAAAGACACAAAAATTTTATTTTTCTCTTAAAGATTCAACTAAAAAGCTAGATTACATTATCGGAATACTATAAATAAATTATAATTACAGGCGAAGCACCACCACCGGGTGCCTACGACCCCAAGTTCGACAGGAAAGTAAAGGGCACAGTGATCGAGAAGAAAGGCCGTTTCAACGATGCCAAAAGCACGAGCAGCGGAACTGACTGCAATGCCTCCGTGTCCAGCCGTGGCACGAGCAATAACTCCGTCAAACAATTTCGAACGGTAAAGAAACTCGTCTTCTTTCTTTTCAACGATTTTGGACTCTATGCTAATTAGTTTGACGGGTAAAAGGTGACGAGGGTTGTCTCTTTATTTTTTTTCTTTTTTTTTTTTGTTCCGAAAGGACATAATGTGTTTTGACGTAAAAGTTTTTTTTCTTGTCACGAGACTAAGGTATTTTAGAAATCGTAATGGCTATTAGCGTAGTTTATATAAGAATATTTATTGTGTAAATTTGAAAGAGATTTTTTTTTTTTGTTTAGCCTCAAGTGCCAAAGAAGCGCGTAATCGTAAAGCCAGCGGGAATGAGCAGCTCACGTTCCAAAACAAAGCCAATAACCGAACCCAAAGAACCACGGGCAGTGTACGAGCCCATGCAAGAATTAGCCGATTTGAAAATAGAATGCGAAAACAAAGACAAAACTATTCTCGAGTATGAAAAGTACATTGAAGATATGAAGTCAGAAATTCATGAGCTCAATGTGAAATACAATGATCTCGAGAAGAAACATACAGAAGTCCAAGAGCAACACAACAAGGACATTGAATCAATGGTATTACTGGGAATGATTATTGCGCTTTTTATTTTTCATTTTTTTTGTCGTTTTTTTTATTAAAGTCATGCAACTGTTACAATTTAAGGCGAAATTGCAGCAAGAAGTCATGGAGAGCAAAAATGAAAGATATCAAGTCGAAATACAAGCTCTCAAAACCCAGTTGTCTTCCACTTTGGAAGATAGAGAAGAAGAAATTCGTCAAAAAAATAAAATTGAAGAGGATTTGAGAAACAAGATTAACGATTTGCAGAGTGAATTAGAAAGGCACAGAGAACAAAAAGAAATAATCGATAAAATGAAGAACCTTGAGGTGACTACCAAAAAATTGGATAAAATGACGGAAGAATTGAATGAAGCATTAAATCTTAAAGATCTTGAAATGGCTGATCTCTTGAAATTACAGACTGAAACTGAGCGAAAATTAAATGACGTTCAGTTTGAGGTAATTTGATTTTTAATAATATTATTTAATTTTCTTGGTTGTAATCATTTGAATAAAAAAATTAAATAGAATATAATATAAAATTAATTAATTTACTTGCCTGAAATTTCAGTTACAAAAGTCGGAAAAGCAAGTGGCGCAACTAGAGGAAAACTTAGAAAATATTAGCAACGAAACGGTGCCGCAAGTTTTAACGTTAAATCAGCAATTAATAGATGATATGACTAATGTTTTACAAGAATATTTCGACTACGATAATTATGACGGGAAATGGAATATCGAGAATATGAATTTTCCTGAAGATGTTGAAACGTTTCTAAAAACGATAAGGAAATTTGTTACTGATTTAAAACTTACGTATGAACGCGAAATTGAATTATCAAGAGATAACTTTAACGAAGAAAGGGAAAATCTCGAGCAGGAACTTGAGACGAAAAGAACTTTAATTATAGATTTAGAGAATAAATTAGTAGAGACTAATGAAACTAATGCTTTCCTAACAGAGGAACTTCAAGATGTACAAAAATTATATAAAGATGTATGAAAATATCTTATTTTTTATATTTTTAAAAATAAATTTAATATGATTTAGCACAAATTTAATTTTATAGGTGAATCGTAGTCTGCATGAAATAAAGACAGAGTTAGAAGCAGCTAATGAAAAACATACCAAAGCAGTAGCTGCACATAAGTCTGAATTGGAGTTGACAACAAAAATACATATGGAAGAACTAACGAAATTGAAAGATTTGTTAGAAGAAGCCAGGAGTGAATATTTAAAAGAACTCGATAACGTAAGTATTGTCACGGTTAATGCTTTGTTAAATATTTAAAATAAATAGTAATATATATTTTCATTGTAATATAGATGACTACCGCTAGAAACGAAGAGTTATCAGAGGTGAAACAAGCAATGGAAAAGAGAATAGAAGATGAAAAGAAACGAATGAAAGAATGTGCTAATAAAATGGTTGAAAATGCTGAAGCCGTAACAAGAGAAACGCTAAAAGCATGTCGGGCAGAAAGCGAAGAAAGAGTAAGAAGGGTTATTGTAGAAAGTGAAGCCAAGGTATATTTGTCTAAAATCCAATCGTCTAAATAAACTTCTGTGTATTGAATTTTACATGTGTAAAATATTTTTAGGTAAATTTATTAGCTCGAGAGACAAAAACTGCTTCTGAAGAAGAATTACGACTAGCAACCGAAAAATACAATGCTTGTCTAGATCGATTAGAGAGTGAAAAAGCGGCGTTAAACACACAGTTAGCGCAACGAGATTTGGAGATAATTCGTTTGACCGCAGCGTTGGAAGAGATGAAATGCACTGCTGAAACACAGGTATGGATTATTTAATGTATACTTTCGATGTGTGTACGAATATATTATTAAAAAAAATAATTAAAATTATAAATTTAGGAGAGCTTCAGTCAAAGTTTACAGGCTGAATTGGATCGTGCTGAAGCCGAACTTGTTGAGAAGAAAGAGGAATTACGTAACTTAAAGGACCAAATTCGCACTGAATCGGCTGAAATGGTAGCTAGACGACGACGCTTTGAAGTAGTAATGGCAGAAAATCAAGCATCTGTAGGTGCTTTAACACGCAGACTAGCGCAAAGCGAGGCTGAAGTTGATAGACTGCAGCGAGAGTTGCAACTTAAAGAAAGTGCGTTACTAGGATATCGCGATGTTCTTGAATCGATTACTCACAACTCGCAAATGGTCCAAGAGCAACTTGATTCCATTACAGATAGAATCGATGAGAAGGTGGAGTACATTAGTCAAATAGAGGCAAAGAGTGCGAACGAAATAAATGCAGCTAAATCGGCGTTGAACGCCAAAATCGAAAACCTGAAGAGTCTGACTATTGAAGAACTTAATAAAGCTCAAATGGAGTGTAAAATTAAGTCCGAGCGTAATGCAGAGGTAACATTATATTTTATTAAAATTCATATGATATCTTCAATAATTCTAATCGCTGTAATTTTGTAGCTGAAGGGAAGTTTGCATCAAATGTCAAATAGACTGAGTGAAGCGACCGAAATGCTACTTAAATTGGAAGAGTTTAATGATGAACAGTCGATCGAAATGTCGAAATTACAGCTCCAAAATACTAAACTTCTACAGCAACTTGAAGATAAAAATAACATTATTGAAGAGCATAAAGTTTCATTTGAAATACAAATGAATCAACATAAGACTGAAATTAATGAAGTATGTATTATTTCTTAAATATCTCAACTAAATCCACAGTTAATTATATTTTTATAATACAAATATTTTCTGCAGATGAATGAACAACTGTCGAGGTTAAAAGAAGAATTTAAACTTCTTGAACAAAAGAAAAATGAAATTGAGGTATTTAAAAATTTTCATTTTTTTTTATTTATTAAATATTGTATGATTTTAAATATACTTACTTATTTTATCTTATCAGGAAAAAAAATACGATCTTGAAGAATTAAGCTTTAAACATAAAGATCAACTGGCTGTGTTATCTCAAAATCTTGATAGTGAGAAATCGGAAAAGGAGAGGCTCGAACGGTAAATATTACTACTGTTCTAATATACTACATATGTAACTGTTTGAACGAAAATATAATACTTTCTTTGCATGTAGGCAAATAAAAAATTATGAGGAAACGTTCGAACGCTTAACCGACGAATCTAAACAAGTCACGGAAAAATATACCGAAGTAATTGGACATAATAACCACAAACAAAGGACAAAGCACATAGCATTGCTTAAGGAAAAAATTAAGTGCCAACAAAGAGATCTAGTTCAACTGCAGCAGGTTCGTTCACTCCTCGTTATCGCACTAGTGATTGGATTGTACTGGATATTGTTCTTGTAACTTATGCAGTTTTTTCGTGATGCACCTTTTTGATGAAAACTTACTAAAACACTTTTAACGTTACGGTGTTTGCATGTTGATAATTTTGTATTAATTTAAACGTATGTTAACTTATGAATGTATAATTTATTATCTTATTTATTATCTGTATTCTTAGAAGAGATTCTAAGTCTGAATTTAAAAAAAAAAGGAATATTGAATAAAAGACGTTGAGCGTTTTTTTCCAATACTTTGGTAGTGTGTTTTGTAGTACATTTGATATAGCGTCAAAACTCGTCAGCCTTTCAGTATTTATGCATCGTGTGTTTTCAGGAGCTTGATTCAGCAAGTGATATTGTGGATGAGCTACGACAGACCACTGAAAAGCTGAAACTGGAAGAGCTCCGGCAGCTAGGCACCGGGAAGGAAAATCTTCTCCACATCGCTGGCGTTGCTACCGCTATTTCATCCCCCCACAAAACGTTATTTCCGAAAAGTGCCAACACAACCCCCGTCTCGTCGCCCCACAAGCCACACACGCCGCTTCGCGACCGGAACGAGTGACTTTAGACGGATCTTTATTTATTTTTTCCAGATCTTCGCCTATCTGTACACTCAGCTGCGAGATACTATGTGCAACTCGTGGAGAAAAAACGCCGACTGAGAATGAAAAAAAAAAACGACTTCCATATTTTTCCCTTATTTTTGTTAATACAATTTCTCATGCGTCTCATTCTTTCTTATTACGTTCTGGTATTATATTATTATATATATACTTCGAAAAAAAACTACAAAATAATGTTAAATAGTTTAAAATTTAAGACTCTAATTAGCTACTAACTTTTAGATTTGATAGATTATTATTTATTAAATTGTTGGGAAATTTATCCGTTTTATATTCGTACGCCCCAATATAGGGTCCTCAGTGTTTTTTTTGAGGGTTTGGATAAAGCATATTTCACAATTAACATTGTAAAAAAGTATTTTTAGAAAAACTGTTTCTAATCGTTATTTGCAAAAATCCACTATTATTAATATTATTATTATTATTACTATTATTATTATTGTCATTACCTATTGAATATTTAAGAATAGTGTATCCAAAGTCTGATAATTATTTTTAATAACTTTATTATTACGATTATTATTAAGTATCCATAGTATTTTATTACCACAATTTTAAAAAATATGTACTTAATAAAAAAAAAACAATTGCTTGAAGAAGAGAAGAATAAAGTTTAAGTACATAAATTATATCAAACATCAAAACTTTTTTATTCAACGCCACACATATACTTATATTACCAGTTAAACTCAATACCAAATAGTTTATAACAATTAAACAAAAAATGTAAATTAAAAATTGATACTCCGCTATATCGATTTTGTAGCGCTGTCGACAAAAAACAATAGAAAAAAAAAATAAGAACAAAAGCCAATAAAGAGTCGCCGAAAGCAGGGTAAGTACCTACACAACGTAGTGAAAGGGTCGCTAATACTATACCGCGTCTTTCGGTGCCAAGAGGCCGCCGCGAGGGTTAGGTTAGTAAGACGCATTTTTTTTTTCTCGCGAAGCATAGACATCAACGCATATATATATATTATTATATAGTTGTCGCGTTGCGCCTTGCTGTGCTGTCTGTTGTATATGCTAACGAGAAGAGAGAGAGAGAGAGAGGGAAAGTCGAAGGCGTCGCGGGGGGAAACACTTGTGCGGACACAACAGCGTGCGCATTCACAAGCCACGTACTATTTCCATAATGTGCAGCCGTGAGCAGCTGACAGCACACCGAACGCTACTGCTGTTGCTGCTGGCTGCACAGTAGTTGTATATATATATGTGTGTGTGTGTGTGTTGTATACTGTATTGTTTGTAGATTGTTTCACAATTGTCACGCGATCAACCATTCAGTGAGATGGATACCGCTGGCAGTCTCGTTGATTTCAACAAGCTGGGTAAATATGTCATGCTGTGTATTTAAGAGACTGCAATAGTAAAATATACTTAAGGGAGTTGTGTAGGAGGTGGATAATTTTGCGTGTGTAATAAACGTGTTAACGAGTGCCAAGCGCGCGTATAGGTTGTATAAATTAATTGAGAATTTGAATTTACAAACGCTGTTGTGTTATAATCTTAAATTGTACAGATTTACGTGAATCTGGCACTTTTTCAAATTTCGCTGGTGATTCTATTTGTAGATATATACGTATAGTTGCTAAGAGACACTGTAGATTTGTTTCGAGAACGGATCTTACCATTTGGTTAATTACTTTGATATTAAGTTAGAATTTGGGAAATGTAAATGTCATAATTAGGTTTTGTTGTATAATACATATATATCAGAAAAATGGAAGTTCAGGGTGAAATAAGTTGGGGAAAGAAATATTGAACGATAATTTTTTTGTATATTTTTAAAAATTACGCTATTTTCATAAGCATATTATTGAATAATTTACAATGGATATATTTCTAGAAGTTTTCTATTTTTTAAATGCTCATATGTAAATCGTGACAGAAAAAAAGTTTTTCATTTCTTTAGATACGCAAAATATATAATAAATAGTTAACGTATAAGTTTTTTTTTGTGCGAGATAAATAAGGGAATATTATTATAATAATATAAAACTGTTTATATTTCGAAATGCCTCTTGTATGAATAAATAAAGAAATAATAGAATTGTTTATATTTTGAACAGAAAAAATAGTTTAATATATCTTTAGAAAGGATTTGAATACTTTTCTATGTTACATATATCTAGACATATACGCCATGGCTGAGTCAAGTCGTTCGAAAGTTTCAAAATCACTCAAATTTTGAAACCAATACATTATTTTAGCATACTGAAAAGTTTCGAAAGCCATATCATTTATAATTTCACAAGGTCAATGCAACTAAAATCGAATTTTTATTCAACTTTTCATTTATAAAAAAAACTCGAAAAAATAAACAAGTCTACAGTTATTTTTAACAATTTTAAAATAAAATAAAAAGTGTTAAATTTACTTTATTTACATTTACATAGCAAACGTATGTGCTTTTAAAAAATTATTTTCACGCATATGAATTTTGTAATAAAAAAAATGAAACAAAGAATTTTCTATTCCCTCGCACCCCTAAAAGCATAATATTAAAAATTAATATTAAATATTAATAAATGCGACGATTGTTTCTTTTAATCTAAATTGTATTATATCTTATTTTGCTATAGCTTCTCAGTGACATTTGTATACGCGTAGATGATTAGATTGTAAACAAAAGAGAAAGAAGCTGGAAATGAACTGATAATTTTATCGCGATTCGACATATATCTTAACTCATAATATGCATTTTTTAACTCTAATCTGCCAATATAATCTATGTAATAAAATGACTTACAGAACAACCTTCAATACCTACCATAAAATACTCTATGCGTTTAATTTTATTTTATTGACTGCAGCATTATATGCAAATTTTATTGTTTAAATAATTTTTTTGTACTGATAAATTACAATATTTACGTTTAAGGCAATGTGTTATTCACATATACATCTCTGTCTTACTGGCATATTAATTAAATTTTTTTCCACACTTAAATACTCTAATTAATTATTGATTTGAAAATCGTTCGTGAAAAATCTGAATGAATAGAACCATACGAAAATTTAATAAAATCTTCTTCGTACTATTGCAGAGGATTTAACCGAACGGGTTTTTTAAGATCTTTGTTTATACAAAAAAATAATAATTAATATCACATGTCAATAAAGTATTTTACTTTCCTATCATTTCTAAGAAATATATATTCTTTTTGATACTGACTGAATAGGATGAAGGTAATTATGCAGACACTCAAAATGAAATCACAATTTTCATAAAACCCAATAAAAATATAGCTTCAAAACTCCATTTCTATCAATGCTGTACTCGTGTATTTCGTTTGTCATGCTGACTTTTCATTTTGCATAGATGTTACTGATCATTATTTATCACGTATCTCAATTTTATTTAAAAATATCGATTTTGATTTTGTGAGAAGAAGAGACTCATTATTGGATAGCTGACTGATAAAAGCTACTGGACCATTATCTATGAGTCCATTCTATAGAAATGAAGAAAACGCCTCTATTTTTGGCTTTTCAAATCGTTCTCTTTTTTCAAAATTTTGTTATTTTTAATTTTTTACCATCACTTGTTTTTTGTCTTTATATACATACAGACAGTAGTTTAATTGCATAAAAACAAAAATAAAAAAAATATTCTACCCTAAAAATCGTGTACAAAATCCTTTTCTTAAAAAAAAAAAAATGCTGAACCTTTCTAACCAACGAATTTCCAATTTCCAGACGCAGGAGTCCAAGAGCTGATTCGTCAAGCGAACGAGGTCCGCAACTTCTCCTACTCGCCGTACAGCAAGTTTAAAGTCGGCTCATCGTTACTCTGCGAAGACAACGTTTCTCGCACCGGTTGCAACGTGGAGAACGCTTCATTTTCTGTCACCATTTGCGCTGAACGTTGCGCCTTGACTAAAGCTGTAAGCGAGGGTCAACGTAATTTTCGTTCGATCAGTGTCGTTGCCGAGCGCATTGATGGTAGATTAACGACACCGTGTGGCGTATGTCGCCAGATGCTTAGTGAATTCGGTGACTTTCCTGTTTACATTACTAGTCCGGATATGCGCGAAGTGTTAATCACGTCTACTTACCAACTGTTGCCCAATGCTTTTCGAAAGAGCAAGAACGGTGATCTACAGACAAGCAATTCTGTGTAGTTGGAAAGAGGATTTTTCTATAATAAGATTGAATGGGAGTTGTGTATATTTATTATATGACCATGATTTGAGAAAATTTGATTGACTGGTCAAAAATTGCGAATCCCATTGGATTCGTAATGTTGGAAATATTATTTATTGATGGATTTTATGCCATTGCTTATTGATTGAGAATTTTCGTTGTTTCAGGATTTTTATACATTCATGAAGGTGGAGAATTAATGAAAGAGAATAAGAAATATTTTACAAACTGCTTTTAATAAACGCATATATAAGATTACTTATAAATATATGACCAAGAACAATGCTGTTGAATTTTTTTACGAGCCAATTGGACTCAAAATTAACTTACGTTCGGCGTTTATTATTGATGGTGTTTAAATACAAATGTATTGTTCTTTCGCTATCGATAGAGAGGAAGTGTCGACTTTCGTTTAGTATCAGATTTGATATTTCTGTCAAAATGTAAAAACATTATACAACTCTGATACATTATTAAGCAAATTGTTTCCTGGAAATCGTTGACGTATTTTACAAAAGTATTTAGAACCAATTTAAAAGTTGCATGTACGATATAATAACAAGGTTACGTTAATGTACCATTGTAAAATGTTCAATAATATAATACCCTTGATGGGTAATTACGTGAAAAATGGAAAAAAAATATTTTTTAAAATGTACTCCTCTCTATCTTGCGATAAGGACAAAAATCGACAAATAAAATTGTATGACCAAAATATAAAAATAAAATTTATAAAATATTCAAACTAATAACAAATTAATCGAAAATAACATTTTTATACTCATCGATGCAATAATGAAGAAAAGTAATAATAAAAAAAAATAACTATATGCAAATTTTTTGTGTAAGGTAACAGAATAAAAAGATCGCAGTTTTTATTTTTAAGCGGGAATGCACCTGTATTATCTTAGTTTTACTTCATTTGTAAGCGTGTTTTATATACTATTTACATCGTACTCAGGACATGCAATTTCCATACACCGGTGTATTCTACCGGCGTCACTGCCCCTTGTCGCATTGCGATTGCAATCGGTTCGCAATAAAAATTGTAACAGCCTATTATAAACGTTTGCGCGTATGTTTAGACCCTCAATCATTCTTACTCTTTCACACAATCGGAATCATTCAAAATATTTACATACACAATGTTGTAACAGGAACTGTGTAAAACACGCATCCTCAAGTGTGTGACCGGTGACTCGTATGCTTGGCAAAATACACGTCTATCGAAATGCGAAATTCCTTTATTTTTTCTTTTTTTAGTATTTGGTATCGAAGGCCATATGCTGTTGCGGATGTTTACCAAAATGGACACCTGTAACACAAAAGAAAAAAAAATTATATTAATTTTTCCGGTTGCAAATGAAGTAGCGCTTAAGACTTTTTTGATAAAAAGAATTTTTGTAAAATATATTCACGAAAATTGTGCAAACAATCTAATAATTTATACAAATATAAAATAAAGTATGTAACATTTAATTCATGTATCCTATTATTAAAAAAAAAAAAAGAAACTCACCATCCTATATAACATTGGCAAAGATTTTCGTTGTTCGTCGCCTGTCGTATCAGCAAATCCACTTGTCGCTGAACGCTAAGACTCTCTTCGTGTGAAAAATCCCGACCGGTCAATTTATCACGAACTCTATTAATAATTTGCAGAGCCTTCTTATTCAATGCTTCGGGCTGATTACTATCACCTATCAATAAAGAATCAATTTAGTTAAATTTTATCATTATACTCAAATATATGTATCTACAAAGCTTACCTCCGTTCTCGATACTACAAGGTACACCCTTCTTCGGGAACGTGGCGGTGAGCGAGTCAAGCATGTCACCATGCTCCTGACTGCTACCTGTACTCATACCCTGGGCATCGCTTCTTTTGCCTTTAGGCGCGGCATTATCCATTAGTCTCCAGTTTAGCAACGGATCGTAAACAAAAGCTTCGAGTACAGCCATAAGACTGTCCTTGTTACGATGAAGTACCGACATCACTGATTCACAGGTGCGTCGGTAAGTCCCTTCAATTCCCGTCACCTCCATCGCGTTGATTAACATACGGGTCAATCGGAAAGGTATCTTCTCAGGGAACTTTTCACGTGTCATTGCCACCTAAATATTATAAAAAATTCATATCATGCAGATGTAAAAAACAATATCTCATTTACATATATGTATTATAAAAGACTTGTTATTAACCTCAAAGCAATCTCCGAAATCTATATGGAGTATTTTACCACTGAGACGATCCAACATCAAATTCGAGGGATGGCGATCGCCCAATCCCAGAATGTAACCAACCATGGACATAACAGCTAGAGATCTCGTGTAATTCGTACGTCGATCGAACCATACCTCACTCGATGGTGATTTCAGCCACAACAAACGTGCCAGATCATCGCCATGAGTATGTTCTAACGCGTGCTCGAAAACTTCGACTTTTTGCATAAGCATTAAGTGATCGTAATCCGGTGCCATCTATAATAGCAAACAAATATGTTATAAGATTACACTGTCGATCAAATGAGTAACAAAATGATTAATGTCAGTTACTTACTCTAAGCATAATTCTATGCTCGATATTCAGAAGTATTTTCTTTTTCTCTCTGTAGTCTCTAATAAGCGTATGCAGTGTGTCACAGTGAGGCACCCATCCGATGAGACCACTATTCGTGGATAACGGAATAACGGCGTACCTCTGTAATTTTACATTTTTTATTAAAATTTTAAAACTATCATATAATGCATCATTTTAATCATAAATAAAAATAATTTTTTAACCTGAATCGTCAAGTTTCTCCTAAACGTATCCGGATCATGAAGCAACAAAGTATTGACTAGACCGAACAGCTGCATCACTCGTTCATCCTGACGTAGATCCTCGTGACCCTTCAGCAGGAACATATAATCCTTACCGTTACTACCCTTGATACAAAGCTTCCTTGGACGTTGTTTACTCGTTATAACCTGCATGGAACTGTGTATACTGGCTATCCTAATAATAGGCTGCCCAGGCTGATAACTACCAGGCACCGCGAGTTCCAAATCACGACAGAGTAGCAGTTTCGGGCTAACATACTGCAGTTCCAAACTCGTAAGCTGTGGCAGTTGTCTAGATATCCGACGGAAGACGTGATAATAGAGGTCCCAGGCTTGGTTAAGGTCACGTACGTTACCTGAGACCTTATGTCTATGGCACCATTCCTGCGCTTCCATCAAGTCTCTACCATAAGCTTGAGTGAAGGACGTTTCCTTAAGCGTCTGTGGACCGCGTTCTAGCATAGCATGAAGCGGTTCTAACGTATCAAACATGCCTTTAACGTTACGTTCACCAAAGTATAAACGACTAGCTTCTTCCAGACCCTCATGCCAGAGCTCGTGCCAGAGTATGGCCACGCGGATGAGCTCGTCACTCACCATTTTCGCTTGCTGTACAAGGGTAGGACTATGCTCGCTCATACTATTTAAGATTTTATTAGCAGCTGTTTTACGTGCGTGACTTGCGCTCTTCGACGCGACTGTCAGTGGGTACACCAACGCCTGAGGATGTGTCTTACCGATGTCCACCAGGAGATTGTGTATACAGCGACCTACAAGAGCACGTGGCGTATCGATTCTCGCGATTAACTGTGGTATCACCTGCAGCCATGTGTTAATTTCAATGAGCCGAATGCCTTCGATAATAGCCTCGTACACCTCAGGCCATTGTCCATACTCGAACCAAAGGGTAAGCAGTCTCAGCGTATCTTGCAACGAGTTGCCATGTGACAGGTTGATCGACCTGATGAAGCCCTCGAGTGCAGGCACGGTGAATCTTGAAATATACTGGGACGAAAGATTACTTCTGACAGCGCCGTTTGCAAGCGACGCGCCATTTGTTTGTTCTCCTAGTCCGCTGTCACCCTGCTGGTGTTTGTAGAACAATACAGCCTCGAAATTGGTGTATGCGAAAGCATGCCATGCTTTGTACCAGCTCGAATCATGTTTCGTGGCTGCGGAATAGTAAGACAATACAGCTGGAATCGACTGTTCTTTAATACCTTGCAACGCTTCTAGCCATTCGCCCAGTTTAAGATAACATCTAGCGAGGAGACGTTTGCGTTTATCATCATCCGGTTGTAATTGTATCGGTGGTTGTTGAGGCTGTTGGTTTGATAGAAAACTATGCACAAAACGTTGCAAATGTCCATAAGCCTCCTCGCGTTGTCCTGCCACCCACATATGTTTGCAGTAAGCGAAGGTCACTTGCGGATGAGTCGTTGGTAGTGGCTGGTCAGCTCGTGTTGAAGGATCGGCACCGAGGAGCATGACCAGGGTTTTATGACAAAGGGCGAGATTACCGCTCTTTCGACAAAGACTTGCGTACTTGAGCCAAGTATGCATATCATCTTGAGGAGGGATAACCAGAGTGTGAACTTGGATTATTTTCTGCCAATCCTCGACAATTCGTTGACCTCCTTGCAATCGTTCCCACCACATAGACTTTATGGTTGATCGTCTTTCAGGCACCAGCTTATACTGAATCACCTCCTCGAGTTCGGCCAGCTTTTGTACCTCCACCATAGCGTTGTACGCTCTTTGATAACTCTCGCCAGCCATCGCCGTCAACTCTGTATCCAATAAATCTCTAGCACTATCGATAAGTCTGTGGGCCAAGTCGTACTGTTCGTCGTGAATGGCCAACACAGCTCTGTAGAAGGCACCGTCTTGTGTATCCTTTGGTATTAATGCTACGTGCTTTTCCATGCTCTCCCACTGGTTTAAACCCCACGCGGCTGCAGCAGCCATTCGCGCCATACGCTGTTTCGTCTCTTGAGTCTGCGACGTCCACTGGCGCATAGCTACTTCGTGCAGCTGTCCCCATTCGCCAAGCGCCTCTAAGCATCGCATCTCACCGAGGGTAGATTCCACATCTTGACAATCGGCTTCGAGTCGTTCGCGATACAGGTGCAAAGCCTTGTCCCAATTGTGTAGTTTCTCGTACCAGCGTACTTGGACCTTTAGTTCCTGCTTGTTGTTCTCTTGTTGCTGGTTCATCACGTATTCTAGAAGACCCTCGGCAGCTTCCTTCTGCTGTAGTTTGTTATTGATACTGATCAGCGATTCGAAGACAGGACCGCTCCTGCCCTTGTGGAACTCATCTTCCTTGTAATGCAGTGCCTTGGCATAGGCACGACAATGCATAGCTCTTTCGCCCAAGACTTTGCTATCCAAAGGTAGCGGACCCTTATCGCAATGCTCCATAAATTCTGCCAAATTAAGAATAGTTTGACTGATTTCGGGTAGATCGGGTACCATGAGCGCCTGCTGCAACGTCGCGACGAGCTCTGTCCGGTGAGTCTCGTCGAGTTCGCTCCAGCAGGATACGAAGGCCGCATTGAATAGATCACGAGGCAGTTGACTGTATGTTTGAGCGAGAGCCCAGCATGATCTCAGGGCTGGTGAGGGCGATTCTTTAAGAAGACCTATTGAGAGACTGCGCAGCCACTCTAACCAATCGTCTTTAGATACTCGTCTGGTAGCTGTCCAAGCTTTTTGTAAATTTGACGCTGATACGTTCAACTTCTTTATAACAGTTGTATCCGCTGCTGATGCTAAACCTAATTCAGCTCTCTGAGTCTTACTTCGCGCCTGTCTCTGTCGCGCGCCACTCAATAACAAATGATCGTGTTCTGCTTCGAAACGTCCTTGTCCGCCCATCCTCGATGCGGTCTGTACTTTATCGACAAGACTTTCGAACCGCGTATGTACAATTCTGTGTTTTGCCATAACACGTTGTACCAGTGGCAGAAAAATTTGGAACTTGGGTCCAAGTTGCAATAACAGTGCACAGAGTGTCTCGCAAGCCGGGCTTCGTAGTTCTGGACATTGGTCTAGCGTGCGTACTAAGGGTTGAACAATGCGTGAAGCGAAATCGGTGAAGTCGAGGCATTCGGCGAGTTGCTCAACCGTTTCGAGAGCGCAACGGCTCACTGCTACGGGACAATCAGGCGAGGCTTGGAAAAGCCGAACTACTGGAGGTAGTACGAGATGTAGGTAATTGTCGAGATTACCGGCGAATTTCTGTAAGGCGAGTAGAAGTTTCACAGTAACTTGACGTTCTTTACTTGTGTCATGACTAAGAACACGAAGTATCTGCAAAAAAATGTTAGAATTTTTTATGAATATTTTGATCAAATAATAAATTACTTTATTACGTAAAATGTTTACCTGTGGCATAAGGCGGGGTAGGTATATTTTAAATTCAGCTCCTAAAGCTACGGCTATGTGTTCGACTAGGTGAATAAGAGTGCCCTGAAGAGGACTATTACAAGTCCAGAACTCGCGAACGAGCTCGAATATATCATCGAGGTAGTTGCGAATGTGCTGCTTGACAATGGCTATGAGGATAGCAAGCTGCTGGAATAGGTACTCCCGAAAACCAACATCGGCGGTTCGCAAGACGTTTAGAAAACTTGGCATCACCTAAACAATCGTTTAATAATTACTCAAAATAAATGAAAACATGAAATATTAGAAATATTTAAATTATGCCTCACCTGAGGTATATATGGCACACATTTAATACCAAGACTCTTGAAAATAAAAGTAACTGCTTGTACGACCATCGTGTGATGTTGAGCAAGGGTAGGCTCGCGAATAATTCTCATGAGGGTAGCTATAGCGACAGCTGGGTAATATTCCTCTAGCGTTGCTGAGGGCATATTAACGAGCATCTCGCTGGTACTGAGCTCGTCAGCGCCGTCAGGTCGCGCATCTGCCGAAGGAAGTGAGCTTAGAGCTTCGAGCTGCGGAGACGAGATCTGACCGAGGTTCATTTTGTGCTTGTACGGGTCTAAAGCGCCGAGCAAACCCAGCACGCGAATCGTCTCACGACGGACAACAGGTTGTTGCTCCGTTTTCAGAAAATTCATCAATACATCCAGCAGCGATGGGTACTAGAAAATCAATGAAAAATATTACTATGATGTTTTTTATTTGTAAAATAAAATTTTATTAATAGCGTTACCTGTGTATATGGTCGGACGACGTGACCCGTACTACCAACCAATTGTCCCAACACCCAAAGTGCCACTCCTCTCTTCTCAGGCGAGGATGCATCGACAAGCATCTCGAGCAAAATAGATAGAAGTTCGGGCATCCATGGTTGCATCTCAGCACCGCTAACCTCAGCCAGATCACCAACGGCTCTGAGTACAGCCAGTACGACACCTGGATTGGGCTCAGGTTCTTTTAATTTGGGTACGAGAACTTTGAGCACTGGTTCCATGTATGGTCTTATGAGACGTGGTGCCGAAACAACAAGATGATCAAGCATACGTGCTGCCTGCTCTTTATTACGGCCCATACCCGAGTGCTCGAGCTCTGTAAGAAACTGAATCAAAGTTTTGCGAAGCGATGGCATTACGTATGCCGGGTTCATACTGCTAAGACGACCTATTGTGCGGATAGCTGAAAATTGAAGAAATTCATTATTATAAGAGTACAGTCAACATAGTACAAGAATAAACAGACAAATAATAGTTTTCGTACCCAATTCGCGTATTTCAAAAACTTCATCGTTCATAGCGATAAACAGGCACGACAGACTTTCCGCCTGAGCGAGATGTATATCAAAAGGTTCATCGAGCGAAGCCAGCACCCAGTAACGCACGTCAGGATCGGTATCTGTAATACCGACGACGAGGAGCTTGCCTAGTACACTCGACACTGTACTGGTAACAGTGGGTCCAGGTTGGCCAAGAGCAAGTCGCAACAACCGCGAGCAAGTTTTGACAGCTTCAAGCCGTACTTCTGGCTCTTCCCAGGTAAGGAAATAATCAGCGCAACGTCGTACAAACTGGAGCAAAGAATTGCCGTCGAAATTAAAGGTACCAAGGGTACGCAGACCCAAAACTGTTGAAGCAACGTCGATTTCCGTCGGTGGAGCTGAAACTGGACTGGCAGCTGTCCATGGTGCACCCGGGTGACGTAACGGTTTATACATCAACACTTGTGAGAGCATACGTAATAGACCTTGTGATATATCTGGCTTCAGAGATGGTACGCTGTGAGCTAGCTCTCGTAGAGATGTTGTTAAAATGGGCGAGAGTCCAGTTGCTAACATGGGTTCTAGTAGATCACGAACGTCAGCTGTTATCGTTTGTTTTACCGCATGGCCGAGCAAAGTGATGCAAACAAAGACAGCGGGCTCAAGTGCCGAGCTCCTCTTCTTGTTCGGCGTTTCTTTAGACGGTAACGAGCTTTTTATCACCTCCATGATCTTTGGTAGATATGGTTTGATAGCTTCGTCTACGGCTACGGCGATTAATCCCATAGTTGTGAATGCAGCTGCTCTATCCTTTTCTCTGCCTCGCAAACTCAACAGCAGGTAGTTGAGAACCTCGCGTAGATTGTCAGCAACAAATTTATCTTTGTTGAAGGCGGCTAATCTAGGTAGAAGTGTCATAAGAGCATTCTGAATATGCCCATTGCGACTGTGTCGTTGGTTGATCACGTCGATGTTAATATCATCGAGCTTTTCAAGCATGAGACTACGACAGGCTGCTGACTCGTGAATTGGATAAAGGCTGTGTTGTACACTGGATGCGTTTTGTGACGTGGCCGACCATTTCGATACGAGGTTCGTCTTCAGTCTGGGCATCAACGATAGAATATCGTTTTCGTTTGTTTGCGATGAGCAGTTTAGTCGATCCATTAGATCCTCGTAAAGTCGTTCCCATTGAAGATTACTGCAGCGTAGCAGCTCGTTAAGAACTAGAAGTGATCCGTGAATGCGATCGTCCCGGTTAAAACCTTTCTCACGACTGTAAACGTCTTCGAAACCGGATACTATCTCGTCGTAGCATTGTTTGTACCATTGGGATTTGTGCATCTGTTTGGCAGTTTCACGCTGGGCCGTTACCACTAGAGCTGCTCTAAGAGCTTCAACCGCTCCTTCTCTGATTACGGGCTTTGAATCGCGTACAGCATTGAATATGAGCTCGAAGAACTGTGTGACTTGCTGGAAAAAATATGTAGGCATGGAGACTGCAAGTTCTTTGAGAACAAGAACAGCTGCATGTCGTTTGTTTTCATGTCTGTCACCGCTGAGCCACTCAAAAGCTCTCTTTACTTCAAATTCCACATATTCTGCAGTAAAGGTACCAGATACGAGAGCTAACTTCCCAACTGTCTTGGCAGCCAATTCCATAACTCCAACATCATTGGAGGGTAATAAGTTACGTAGGTAATTGGCAAATCTTATAGTACGAGTGTTAATGTTGCCAACATCTGCTCCAATGAGACAGACTATTGCTAGTATTCCTCCCTTCTTTTCATTTATATCTGAACCAGATACCATTTCAAATATGTGGTGATTAAATTCATCCATAAAGGCTGTGATTTCTTCTTGCGTGACTTCGCGTAGCTCTGTCTTGACATAAAGACAGAGCTCTCGAGCTGCTTTATTCCTAACATCTTCATGTTTTGATTTAAGCCGCTGTACAAACTGTTGAACCAGCAAACTCGTCATCTTTATGATGACAGTCTTTTCACTCACTGTACAGAATTAAAAATATACTAATGCAAAGACATTCCTAAAAAGAATAAGACAATAATTAGTACTTTTTAAATTCCTAATAAGATGCTATTCGCGAAATAGTAGGTGTGTGTGTATATATATATAATTCATAACCACTTAAAAATGTTTTAAATACTTTTTCTTTAATTACTATTTATATGTAATAAGATAATTTGACATTTTAATAAAAAATCGAAAAACTAGTTTAAAACAATCTATACATCCTGAATTGCGCACTTAAAACTGTTCATTAAAAATCAAAATAACTACGAAATAAATGTCTGATAGGTTAGAACATACCTGCACGAGTAGCTTACAGTCGGCGCATGCTGTAGAGAACTGACGATTTCAACTAATGAAATTCCACCTTAAATCGCAATCACAACAATAACAACGAGATTTCTTGCAATTTCCCGTATAAAAATCTTCACCTTACAATATTTACATGATGATGCTCGCGCCCAATGACGGCCTTTCCGGCCTTTCCACACGACGAGATATGCTTCTCGTGCGAGACGTGTGCAATGTGCATCGAGAGTCAAGTGCGCCGCGTTTCTTGCGGTCTTTCCACACGATATTCTTTGTGCACGACGTGTAGCCCATCAAGTGCGCCGCGTTTCTTGTAGATCGTATTGCTCATTGGTTGGAATTTCGTATATTTTCAAAAGTCGACCAATCCATTAGATGGATCTACACGAAACACGGCGCACTCAATGCACGCGTCTTGCACGAAGTACCTCGTGTAGAAAGGCCTTAGAGCATATACTATAGTATATATAGTAGTATATGCTCGTAACCTCTATCCGCGATATTAATGTGCGTGATACGGCGGGTGGTATATACGCACGTCGGCGTGACACATGATATACGTTTTTATATATAACATAAAGAAATCAGTTTTGTTGTCATTAAAAAAAGAACGTGGAAATTGACAACTGTGCACATAACGACAATGACACAACTTTTAAATCTGCCATTGGTTGACGGCAACAAGTTTTTTGTAGTGGATGAAGGTGGGTTCACGTTGTTGTACATGTAAACATAACCCTTTAACTCAAAGAATAACAATACTACTTTACCGACTTTTATCCCAAAAATTTTAGATTATATTTAAATATTAATTAAATAATTAGAATAAATATTCTGGTTCTACTTCTGACTGCAAATAAATGATATAAAGTGCATAAGGGGGATAACATTTAATTCAATGGTTGTCATTGTCAATCAGCTGGTTGAGTAGATAAGATTGTTTAAAATTTTTTAATTTTTTGCATCTAAAATATTTCAAACATTTTCAATTGGTTTTTTTCAATCAATCTTCTACTATACTTAATCAATGCTTATTAATAAAATATTATAAGTATTTATAAAATATAACTTGTAAAGTAGGATTTATTACATTAGAAAGTTTAGAGCTTTGTCATTAAAAAATGAATTATATTTCAGGTGTGGATGCAACTTTCGCAGAGGATTTAATAACAGCTTGGCTTCAAGCAATAAGGAAAAAAGGCATTGAACATCCTGTAAATTTTCTATTATTTTCTAGTCCCAAATATAAGCTAGAAAGATGTTTGAAACGTTCAAATTTATCAAATTATCAAATAAAAGATTATTTTAGTGTAAATAAGGAAAATGAATTAACCTATGACAATTTAATAAATTTTGTTACACAAAATATAAATTCAATTTTTGTTATTAATTGTTTAAACACATTAGCATTCCAAATTGGAGTTGCAAAAGCATGTAGATTTATTGAAAAATTATCTCAATATCACAAGGCCCAAGTTTTTTGTATTTATAGAAGAGACTTTCATCAAAATATTCCTAGGATAGAAACACTGGGTAATATGTATGTAAAGATAAAGAAATCAAAAAAGCTTGCTTTTGAATCAAAAAATCATTACGAAGTCAATATTGTTCATAAAAAACCAGGTGGTAGTGTTACACACTGGAATGAATTGGTACAACAAAATGTTGAAGATTATAATTTTGTGTCAGAAAAAATTCCAGATATAATAGATCTTAAAAAAGAAATAAATAAACCACCAGAGAATGTTATTAAACCACAAGCATCTTTCAGGATAGAGATGAGTGAAAAAGAAATTAAGCAAAGAGACAGTGTACCATTGCCTTACATTTTACCAGGAAATCCTGGAGGTGAATCTAAAATTATTTATGTGCCAGATGATGTAGATGATTTGGATGAAGAGGATCCAGATGATGATTTGGATATATGATTAAAAAAAACTAAAATTATCTCCTGTCGTGTATTTATTACAGCCCTTTCATGCTCAATATCACAAAATCTTTCCTTATTGTCTCAGAAAAATACTTTGCTTTATGTAGTTAGCAATAGCTAAATTTATAAATCACTGACCAGCTTAACAAAAATCTTTTTCTTTTGAATTTGACAATATTTAATGATTTGTTACTATGAGTACAAACGTTAAAATTTGTATTATGTTATAACAATATAAAATGTCTCACTTCTGGAATCTTGCTCATTTCCATAAGTTCAAATAAATAAATTACATTTCATAGAAAAGTATTTCGATTTACGTATTTACATTTACATACATTAAAAACATCAACTAGCGCCTGCGCTTGATTTATCACTCAAATTACTTGGTTGAGACCTAAATATAACAAATTTTCAAGCAACCTAAGCGCTAGATTCTAGATTTATAAAAAAATAAAATACTAAGTGACTCTGAACAAAAATAGCAGTTATTCTTGCAAAAATTATAGGAACTAAAGCTTGTACTTAACAAGGCATTAATTACTTCTGTATATTTTCAATACTTACAAAAAAAAGAGATAATTATAAAAATGTTTTTCACTTTCAACCTTTCTGTGAGTTTTACTACAATCAAACGAGATTGTCTTCGAAATGGCTGTTTCGAAAAGTTTTCTCTTTTACAATAAAAAAGCGAGAATCATAAAAATGCGTAAACCAACAAGCAACATGTGCACTTGTTGATTGACGAAAATATTTAGCAGCCTTCGGATTTATCATGCTTATTTCAAATAAAGCATTGCACTACAATTATATTTGTTGTGATCCTATTCTCCATAAAAAAAAAAATTCAAATCATTCATCAATCTTCACGTTCGAAACTTTCATTCTTCGATTTTTGGTTTCAAGAAGTTTGCGTCAGCACGTCCATTTGATAATTTTGCCGACAATTAGGCTCGAAATGTATATAAGAGATTTCGGTCGTGGAAGTGTTGAGTACCTTCCACATGATTTAGTACTCGAGTATCGAGAAGGCAGCGCCCATAATAAATAGCTTCCTCACGGTCTTTGGCAATACCTGCCTCCAGTAGCCAATCAACGAGATCAGTACCAGTGAAAGCACCAGTGTATGTCCGTAGCAGATGTCGTCGACATGCTGCAATTCGAGCCTGACATTTAACCAAGTAACAGCGACGAAATTGTTCGCGGAAAGCTTTTGCCTCGGGACTTAGGGAGTCCTCGTCTGGAAGCTGAAGTTCCTTTTCTGGATAAAAAAACATATTATTTATAAATATCGAGAATCTTAAATGAAATAAAATTTTTTTTAATATGATAGCCGTAAAATTGTATTTTACGGATATGATATAAAAAAAAAATAGTGTTCGTTACTTTGTACAATTTTTCGGCTTTGTAACAAAAGTACTATTTTTACAGTAAATTCTTACCTAATCTCCATTTTCTTAAAATATTTCGCAACCAACAGCCTAGTCTTCCTAAACCTGGGTCGAGACCAAAAATAGCAAAAGCCACTAAAGATTGACCAAAACCTAAAGCTACATCTAAAAATGCTAATTCAGTATAAATTCCAGTCATTTCTTCCATTACCAAAGTAGCTACCGTCATTGCTAGCCCCTGAAAAAAGCAATTATATGTTTATTTATAAAGATTAAAAATTTTATAATTATTGACACAATAATTCAACAAAAAAGAAAGTTTAACAAAAACGTTACTTACAGTAAACATGGAACATAATAGTAATATTAAAAGGACAAGATGTCGTAAAATCTGGGGATCTTCTACACTCAAAGCCTCCTCTTCATTTTCTGATTCACAGTCTCTATTACAGTCATACTCTTCAGTTGAACAGCATGGACCATTGGAGCAATCATTACCAAGATTGATGCTAAAACAAAAAATATCGGCATTATATAATTTTGAAATAAGTAGATAAGTTTTTGAATAATATTATACGGTATAGATATAGATACCCTGATAATGTTGGCCCATTTATCGGCGATACGAGATCCTCAACATCAACTACATTTCTACCCGTTGCTAATCTACTTGATTCAGTTCTGGATTCGGGTCTAGATTCAGTTGTAAGAAGACTACTATACGACGTATGAATAGCGTTTCTTCGCTGATACCGTTGTCGTAATATTAAACAGCCTACAGTGACTGCAAAAAAAATTTATAGTAAAAGAGTTGTTTAAAATTTGTAAAAAAATATATATATGTAAAATATATATTTACCAAAAAAACAAAAAATTAATACGAGAATAGATATCGCTACGTGAACTCTACCGTACTGAAAGTTTGGATTTCTAAGGTCAGCATCTGATGGAACAGTTGGACTTACTGTTAAACACATTAAACATACAATGATGAATGGTGCTCTAAAAATGAAAGGAAATTGTATTAAAGTTATGGTTTAAATATTAATTTCTATTATAGAATAGGAATATTTACCCCCAGCATACAATGAAGAACCATTTTTGTAAACTTTCAACAAAAGCAAGAGTTTGTGAGCTCAAGAATAAAAGTGTTATTGCAATTGCTCCTGTCCAAAAACGACTAGCATAAACCCCAATAGTTATAAAAGCAAATTGCATATACCTAAAGAAAAAATGTTGTTATTATTCAATTGATATAACAATAAAAAAATTATGATATATAATGTAAGAATGCATTAATATAATTTTTACCAGAAAGGGGTTGCAAATTTGCTGCTGTCTAATTTTGTCCATATAATAACTCCAATTGCAGTCATGAGCTGAATAATAAATAAAAATAAAATTTTAATTAATATAATTTTTTTAAATTGCCAGTTAGTTGAATTTAGTATTCTCTTTACCTGTGCTAAAATTAAACAAAATGTGCATCTATGAGTAATACTTTTAAGAACTTTTCTTTTGATGGCTACAAAGCAAATTAATAACCAGATAGAAGCAGCTACTGATGCTGCACTGGTATCAAGAGAAAAAGCTTTTAATTCTTTAGCATACTCAGAAGGTGATACACCATTTCCTATAGCATTGATCAACTTAGCTGATATGAACATTAGGGGTGCAGATAAAAATGTACAAACAACCATTGCTGATGCAATCAAGTCTATGTCAATATTATAACGTAATGTAAAGATAAACAGAGCAGGAGCTGTAGGAATTGTTCCATAGAGAAAACCAAAAGTACTCAGATCTGATGTATCTGTAGTATTTTCTCCAGCACTCAGAAATACTACAGTTTCCCTTATAATAAGTGGAAGTACTAGGAGTTTAATGGAAATAAGAATTCCTGGTATAACTAAAGCAACACCTTTGAGTTTATGAATTTTTCCAACCATCATGAGACCAAGCAGAAATAGAGCTGTAGCAGAGAATGCATTTCCCAGTACTTCTAAAACTACCTGTATCATGGATGGCAGATTGTGGCTAAAAATGAGATTTCCTACGATTCCAAGAATGGTCATTAAAAGTACAGGATTTAGAGCTATTCCTTTGGCAATCGCTTTTAGCATGTCTGCATTACTACTTTCTGGACGATTTTCTTGACCTAGACGACGTTTAGCTATTTCTAAAAAGACAAAACCAATGGGATTCAGAGCCACTAACGAAATTGGCGCTAAAAGATATAAATATGCTGAGTATTCTGGATGTGTGGAGCCATACAAAGCATTTACTGAAAAAAATATGACTCATCAATTTTTGTTGAAATATCATTAGTATGAGAAAAGTTATATTATAATATAAATTACTCACTCATTGGATATCCAATGGCAAAATCATTACTTTGTGTTGTAAATATAGCGAAAAGAGCTGAACGCCCATAATTGGAAGGTTTTGTACTTATAAGAGAAACGATTAAAACAACAAAAAAGACTATACTTTTAGCTATAAACACTGCAAGCAAAAATTTCCAATTCACCGTAGAAAAATCTAATTTAGCCATTGATAAAAAGATAAGTGCTGGTAAAGAAAATGTTCCAACAAAAGTATTCAATCCATTTGCTTCTGCTCTTGTGATAACTTCTAGTCTTCCAGCAATGTACCTGAAAGTAACATATTATTAAAATACATGATGGCATTCTTTAATAATGGCCAACACTCGGCAACAGGAAAAACTAATTTGCTTGCTAAATTTTTGATGAATGTACATGACATACAAAGCCAAAAAAGCTTTTGCAATGAATGATAATCAGAAATAATTAACATTCTACATTTCATGGTTTTATATAACAATATTTTTAAACAATCTATAACATATGGTATGAGCCCTAACTATCTTCCTTTTATAAAAATCACTATTTAACATAATAAAAATACTACGACAATCTCACTCACCCACATAATATAATACCAAAGCATTGCACCAGAGCAAGGTACAAGCTGTCTATGGGGCTAGCCCCTTCATTCTTGAAGTCATCCATATTTTCCATGGACTTTACGACGACTCGTGCAAAATAGTGTGTCAAATATTATCTGCAAAGTAAATGAATATTTTCATAAGTGGTACAAAGCAAACATAGAGCCAACGAGGAAAAAAAAAGCATTCAAGCCAGAGGAGATAACAGGTGATCTATTCCTCCTACCTCAGCCGAACTATAACTTACACAGTAAATTCGTTATTATTAGGTACTGAATCATGATCTCAATGTTATACAGTTTCACTTTTACAGAAGACTGCCCAATAGCGCGCGCTCAGGATCCTTGACCACAAAGCAATCCTCCGTGGTACTGTACACATATAAACAACAACAATAGATCGTTATTCCATATATACATACATACTTACATCTTCTCTCTCACAACGAATCGTTTCTTTTTTCGTTACGTGCACATATATATTACCATCTAATCCTAAGCGCATAATATCGTCCGGTCGTCGCGTTCAGGTTAGAAGGCCTGACGACAGTAGTAGTAACAGCAGCAGTAGCCCGTCAGCCGTTCCCCATTCCCCATCGTGACGGCAATTGCAGTATGTCACGCGCTCGCGCGTACGAAAGATGCTTCCACTTTGTTTTTTTTTTTGCACACTCTCTCACTCTCGCTCACGCGGTTCGTGCGCCGTCACATGACGATGAATCATGAAATTATACGGTAGGTCGTATGTATATATGTATATATATTATATATCGACCGAGGAGAGTAAGAATTAACCGTAGAAAGGGAGACTGCGCGAGTAGGTAAAGTGTAAAAACATTTGGGTTCTTATTCGTTTCTCTTTATACGTGGCGTCGAGGTATAAGAAAAAGGTATTATATATATATCCGATAACGAAAGTGAACGCAATCTCGCACGCCTTTGTGGTGCGCGCGCGCGCGTTTAGCCGTGGGCGGATAACAGCTAGAAACTGCGGTTGCGCGAACCCATAGGGAACGAACGTGTGGGTGTGGAATTTGGGGAAGTGGATCATTTTTTTGGTGAATGCTTTTGCAAGAGAGCGGATGAGAGACTGCATGCGATTCGATTGTGTTTTATTATCGATTCTTTCTTTGGTGCATATATATATGCGTTCGTTATGATTTTACTTGAGTGAATAAGCCCCTCTGAGCTGTCAATGCTGATCATAATATTTTTTACTTTAATTATCATTGAACAGGTGGCCGTATATCCAAGCCATATTCCAAATGGTATAATTGAAGCTGATGATTTTATGAAGCTGTTTTTTAGTTTTTCATTGTTTTTTTGAACAATAATATTTTTTAAAGTATAATTAAATCATTATACTGACTACAACGAATATAATTACCGTATTTTCAAAAAGAAGTAATATGCGGCGGGAATTCCATTAATTATTGTTATCAGCATTTACAATTAAGATAAATACGTTAATCGGTCACGTAAATCTTTTTACGCTAGTATTAATCAATTATACCAGATAAGATTATCGAATCTGACAATTGATTGTATAAAATTTATCATCATTACATTTTTTAAGACAAAATCGCGGGATACGATCTTAATGCTCTATATATATGACTACAGTCACGGATCGAACTAACAACTTCTTGCAAGATTTTACGTTCGCCTTCGCAATTGCTATAAAAAGCTCATACCTTTCAATATTAATCCTATTTACGCGAAAAATTGAAATTAAGCCAAGGTCATATTCTGCGATTTTCGTAAATGTAAATCGTCATCAGTCTGTTGTCGCGTGTTTCTACTGCACATTGTCTATACAATTTTTTTTTTTTAATTTTTTTTTTGTTCTAAAGAGAAATAAATAAGGATAGTACATATATATGATTTCTTTATAATTATATAGCTTTTGAAACTCCAATGCATCAATTCGTCGTTCGTTGCAGCGTGTGCAAGTCGTTTGGAAATCTGCCAAATTTTGTTGCAGACTGGGTAGCTGAGAACAAAAATTCATGCCTCGCGTGTATGTACACGTACTCATGAAAAAGCACATCATGTTTCGTGCATGTACTGTACAGCATATATTTTAGTTTATAAATAAGTCGCGAAATTTTTCTCTTTAAACAAAGGAATGTCACTCTGACAATATAAAGTATAATGTTTTGTGATCTTTATAAAAGTCTGCATCGGAATTATAAAAAGAAATGTATTTTTATATGAATAATGTATATTTTTCTTTTGTATTTTGTCATTTTTTTCTCGTAATTTCAGATAGATGATGATGACAATTATTGTGTACTATGCATCGTGTATATATATATATATACATATATATTTGTTGTGTCACATATTGTCGCATTATATCGACACCGACGAGTTAACAAAAAAAAAAATTTCCTCATTATCCTTCCGCGAGTTGATTCATGCGTCACTGTGTGACTAGATGAGTAAATCGCATCGACGCTTCGATATAACATGTAGCATGCATTGTACGCACAATTAACAGCCAATTTAGAAGGAATTAGCGTTTTTACGTAATTCTGCATTATTTCCCCTAATCGCATGGGAATTCCCAATCTTAATAACTATTGTATAACATTAATAAAACCTCATTACCAATATTAGAGTGTAATATTTTTCCGATTTATAAAGAAAATTCAGTCTTATAACTACACCCTTTTAAAAATATTCTGTTATCTGTACTGATAAGACATAGCTATGTATTATCGCAAAATGAAAGTTTTCTATATTGACTATATATATGAGTGTACAATCTCCGGGCTTTGTTCGTAATAACCTTTTTACGCTATTATATACACACAATTATAAAAGTGCGCTGACAAAAGTTTTCTCTCTCAAAGGCCTATCGAAAAAAGTATAGACTCTTGTTTTTCACCTCGCGTCACGCAGTTATATAGCTTTCCACGTACATACATATATAATACAATACCGGAATACAATAATGTGATTGGCCATTATATGACGGCAGCGTGTATATAGTTGATAACGTTCCTGTTGATTATTTAATAGCGAGAGATTTTGTCTCTACATTCGTATTGTATAGGTACAAGAGAGATATACGCGCTTTGAAAATTTATAAATAGAATGGTTACGTAGGTGCAAGCAGAATTTATATTTTTCGCAAATAGATCGACTTTGCTGGGATGTTTAGAAGCAAATATTTACGCGACGGGAATCGTTTAAACTTTTACTTGTAATAATATTAACCGTAGAGGTATGATGGAAGGAAATATATAAGTTTCACGTCTAATATGAGATCTTATTACATTTGACTTATTTTAATAATTTTATGTTACAAATTATTGTTATATATAGACAGCGCGCAGACGAATTATAAATAATTTCAGGCGTATATTTAGAATCTAATATTAGCGTTATTTGTGTATACAACATTTTAAGGGGATGCGAGGTTCTATATTTTTAATCATTAATCCTTTGGTTTCTAACAATTTTTTTGTAAAAAAAAAATATTTGTCCCGTACTCCGTGAGGGGCTACTCACTTGAGAAACTGGTGTGGGAGTAATTGCAAAAGTGAATAGATTTCGTGAAGATTTTAAATGATTTCAAGAATCACAATGAAATCAATTTAAATTGATTCTATATAAAATTTTTACTTTTTTTAGTTACACTTTAAATTTATATAACATCCTATTCTAACGATTCATAGTAAATAAACAAAGTGGACAATATTTTTTCACTGTGATTACTCTGCAAATACCTTACAAAATCGAACAGAAAAAATTATAAAAGTAAGCGAAAAACGCTTCAATTTTATCTTTGGTTTGTAATACAATATTGATTCCTCGAGAAAATATTAACAATTAAAGATATAGAAGAAAAAATTGATTCACAATGTTTCTGCTTCTCAACAATTTTTTCAGAAATATTTTTATATTTAAGACTGCTAATATCTCTTTCTCATATGTATGTGAAACTCCTTCAAGAGTATAGACAATTCGAGCTTTCCTTTGCTTGTCTGGGAATTCAGTAATATCATTTACCTACAAAGTTAATCAAACATTGAGTACACTTGATAAAATTCGAATATCTGAGCTTTCATTCGCTTTTCTTAGAATCCAGTAATATACGCAAAGTCAATCAAACGTCGAGCCCAGTGTGACAAATTGTTGAAGTATCCCTTTACGCCCCCTGTATCGAAAACTACTATTTTATAATTAAAATGAAAGTTATGGAATGATGATTTTTTTTTACTTTTATTATGGGTATGTTATATACTATAGAGAATCAATGTAAACTGAATAATTTATATATTGAGATCCTGAAACATATCCCAAAGTTTGAACAAATCCGTAAGTCGCAGGTAGTACAACAAATATCTGCTAGTACGCTCTACTCGTAGTTATTTGTCGTACATATTATTTATTTTTTTTTTAAACATTTTAAAGAAACAACAGTCACCTATTGAGACTTTGCAACATTTTTTGGCAAAATGAATGCTTTTGGGTTTGTTTATGACACTTTAAAGTAACGAAAATGGCTTAAGAACCAATTTATACATATAAAAAGATGAAAGTACGGATTTCTAACTTTTTCTTTTACCTTTGTGTATATATAAAAAAAAAGAAACCAACATATGCAACGAATATTTTGCCCTTTTGCAAGCAATGTCTGTAGAACGCTCACAATATCGTTTGTCGAAAATCGAAATGAATTTACGATTCAAAGGTTACAGGTGCTATTGTAGAAAGTTTTGTTTTCTACACATAATGCGATTAGCGATTCATAATGATTTCAATGATTTCACGTATATGATTTCAACCAACCCTGCTCAATTTTCAAATATTCAATCCATTATACTAATTAATAATTATAATAATATATATACACAATATTCATTTTTAATCAATCAACATATTCAATTAATCTACAAAAACACTACTTGTTCCTCAAAACTACAAGGCTGCAATTAACTTAAAAAAATTACGACTCTCCTGTAACCACACGCGAGTCAATCAATTACCCCCATCTCTCTAAATTAAACAGCAATTCTCACAAATATCTATACCCCCCCCCCCATAATTCGATTAAAAAACATTATATATCGCTTTCCCTATATACAATCTACATACTGACTCACGTAAAAATATCCATCCGCGCACCCTCTCCGTAAACAAAAAAAAAACCCCAAACGCAATGCGGCCACTCCTTAAAAGGGGGATGGTTATTTGTCCTATAGATTTATACCTATATACGTATATACTGAGAATTGTATTATACTATAGAGTGGCTGTCGCGTCGCCGTCGCGTGCGGGGGTGACGTCAGAGAATCGGGAAGTTCCCGCTCCGCGCGCGCGTGAATTCCCCGTTATATAGGATCATGTTTATATGCGTGCGCAAGGAGGGAGAGCGAAGAAATTTTTTCACTCATTGATCGTCTCGCTAGTGTATATGTGTATGTGTGTGTGTGTATATATAGCTATATATAGGTATAGATACTGTATATACACTGATGCCATGAGCGAACACGCGCACGGCCTAAATATAATATCGTCGGCGCGTTGAACGAATTGGTTTCGGGGAGTTTTTTTTTTGCTATACACGCACATGAATTGTGCTGATGGAGATATATAGAGAGAGAAAGAGATATTGTTAAATGAGTTCGGTTCTGTTTGTTTGTATTTTTAACGAGGTTGAATGACCGCGTCGACTTTTCGGAGTATACAGTATATTTGGAGCAGTACAGTATATGCGTCTGAGCTGCTCCGGAACAATACTTTATAATTTCTCGAGTAGTAGTATATACAGATATATGTATGTGTATGTGTATGTTAACTTGTTGACTGTTTGTCCTCGAGATAACAACGTTCCGGTTCAGTTTAAGAAGACTTTATAGACCAATATAAAAATTGTCGAGATCAACATAATTGTAATATACGCGTAGTTAGATGATCCTATTTTAGACTATTCACGAATAGGATAAATTACTTTATAGTTTACGTAGGACCGCGCTTGTTTTTTTTTCGAGAATTATATATAGGCCTTGTTCTTTAAAGATTTTATGACGCGTCCTATATTAATATATATCTATATACGCGTTATCTCCACGGCTTACGAAAGTGTTTCCTTTTTTATATTAAGTGTATAATGGCAATTACAAAAGATTAAAGGAACTAATATACAACTAATACTTAACTCTAGTAATTTTCCAGCTCACACAGCTCTATACACTTGTTTCCGTTCGCACTATATATATACTGCGGTAAATAGTTTTCCCAATACCTCATACCAAAGACGCATTCTTTATCGAAATGGTACCGTTGTTTATCCGTACATTGTCAGTGACAAATAACACGAATAACAACAAAACATCGCGTCACTATCTAATAATTATCGTAATTTATAAGGCATTGAAAAATTATTCGAAATATCCAGCATTTTTACCCGCAGCTCTCTACCAATATACATTTATTTATTTGATACATATGCCATATTATAATCTGCGTGATTATTGTTATCGCGTGTAAATGTGTACATATAGTGATAAAAAAAAGTCTGTTACAGATATATTGTGCTGCTCGTCGCAACACTTTATATTAATGGATGAGTAATGTTATTTCTCTTTTATTCAACGCTCGTGCATATTTGTTCAATGACGTTCGGTACATATAGTATGCCTTATATTCTGGCTATATATAATCGAAAATGATCACAATTCACAATGAGAGACTGTATAATGCCATTGTATATATGTATGTATGTGTGTGTGTAATCGAACGCATTAACACATTATAAAGATAACAAAAATCTTGATTATCAATGTTTCTGTATACAAATATTAAAATAAAAATAAAAACATTATAACCGAATGTAATTTAGTCGCTATATAATTTTTTTCTTAATAACCAGCTGCGTGTTACTTTTTTTGCACGTATCATATACCGTATCACGTCAAACTTT
>JAWWEQ010000027.1:17577321-17595672 GCA_035583055.1 Torymus tubicola
ATATATACACATACACACACACTACTACTACACCGCGCGACATTGAAAGCCAACGCTCCGAAACAACCAGACCGCGCCATCCTCATGCACACACACTGCTCCTAAAGAAAGTATTCCAGCAGTGCACTTGTATAGGTTATATACCAGTCTTTTCTGGTTTGTACTTTATACATATATATATATACATGTATATACCGCAAATTGCCTGCAACACATATATACATGCATGCACGATGCGGACGTAGTGTCCCCTGCACCGATTAGCAGCTAATCGACCTTTATTCCAGCGTATATATACATATAAGACGCATATACTTTCTATATATCACGTGGTATGTGTATATATGTATATATACGAATGATATATATATATATATATGGACGAGCACGAGAGGATAAAAATAGTGCTTGCGACGATTGTCGTGAAATTGTCCTCGTTATATACTATATACACTGTCGTACGTAGACACGACTGGACGATGCTCGATTGCGATACGGAGAATCAGCTATTATTTTCCTCTTTTTTTTCTTTTCTTTTGTTTTTTGTTTTATCTAGAGACACAGCGGGGCATATAACTCTATGACGCGTTTGTATAAACGTGATGTTTGATAAAATTCGTTCGTCTCGCGGGGCGAGGGAGTAGATTGTTGACCTAGTGTTGAGTGCCGCTGCTATAGTCTGGCTATACTCGTGCGTATATGCTATATAACTGCGTGAGGATATGTATAAGTCAATTTACAGGATATTTTTTTTATCGCTTATTGGTAGTATAATAGCCGGAAATGCATTATTATATTGAGCTATATTGAATTTAATATATTTCATTTCAAGCGTGTTTTTAACTTACTGTTTACGAGGGTTTTTATCTGTATCAGTTAATTATATATTTTATGATACAATATAAATAAAATAATCTGCTAGATAGATTTTCATCGTAAATAAACGTGTATATATATATTACATCTGCGGCAAACATATTCGAGCATAAAAATATTAAGAAAATATATATATGTGTAGCGTTTATAAAACACGAATGTCCACGTTCTTACACTTTCTAAGCGGATCCCAAAAATGGAGCAGGGTCGTTAAGGCCCTTTTTTTATTATTCCTTCCGAAACTTTGTCGCATAGATTAGAACCAATAATATTTATGATCAAATGGACCAATTGCGCACAGACAAAACGGACTAGTATATATATATATATATATATATATATATATATATATATATATAAGTTGAGACAGAAAAGGTCGCCGAGCTACGTGCAGTGTCTAAATAAACTTTTACTATTTTAATCAATTGACTTCCAAGTTTTAGTTATTCAAACATACCAAATATAACTGCCTTATATATACGTCTGTTTATTATTCAGAAAGTATATGGCCTTTTAAATAAATCACAAACGTAAGATGCACCATAATAACAAATATTATTCATTATAATAATTATAATAACTCCGAAAAGTTACCAATATTTATGTAGCTGTGACGCAGTCGTTGTACTTTCAGAAAATGGTTATATTATATATAATTAAAAGTGTAAATGTATACACTTGAACTTTGAAACGCGGTAGGTTTATATATATACGTCTCATCTACCAACCGTCCGCCAGAATTCGATAAAATTAGATAACCCAATTGAATGTATATACAAATATACACATTTAGCGTTACATTTCAATAAATTACCGTTTAATCGCACTAAGTTAATGAACAAATCGATATATACAGCCGACATATAAGTTGCCTGCGAAGCGATTATAAGGTCTTGGCTATAGTACCTATATATCCTTCCCACATATATACATCAGGCAACTTCCATCCAATCATGTTATATACTTCGAAAACGCTCGAGCCGGATCACGTTGATAGCTCGTGTGTGCTGCTGTACAGCTATATAGATATATACATTAAGCACTGTCTATACGCGCTTTCCATTCAAAATCTTGTCTTCGCTAATTGTCTCGCTCGCAGTAAACAAAGTTTTATTGTGAGTTGTCCTATATACACGCCCGCAAATATCGCTCGAACTAACGTATAATATAGATATGAATGAGAAGAGAAACAAAGCCTATATATGTACCCTGACACAATTCTATCGCATCAATTTCAGTGATATCTTTTTTTTTTTATAATTTTTATTGCATATACACACACACACATTTATTATACCCACAGTTTATATCTTCGGGTTAGCTTTAGAAGTGCAAATGTAGGTACGATATTGTACATATATATAAGAACTGTGTACGTGTGCGGCCGCTACACGTGACGAAGCGCGAGGTATTACACAATCGTGTTTGCCCCTCCGGCTGTCCCTCTCTCTCTCTCTCTCACTCCCTAGATACAAAACGAACACGTGAAGCGCGTGCGACAGCGCAGCATATAGTTATATAGCCTTTTCATCTACTATTTCACTTTTGAATATACGTACACCTGATGGGTATATATAGTATTATGCTTATATCGGATTATTAATGGGCCAGACGAGAATATATAAATGTGGATCCTTGAGAAATTGGGTGGCGTTTTATTATACTTTACAGGCGATGGCGCAGTTGGAAAGGATATTAAGTTATATGTATATATTGGATGGATCAGATTTTTGTATGAATAGGTGATGAAAATAATGTTTACATATGATATATATATGTGCTCCTATAATATGGATATAGAACAGATAAAAGATATGCTTGTAGAAAAAAAATCAATAGCAAATCTTATCTGTATACTTGAATAGAGGTCGAAGTATGCGTTGCCAGTGCGCGTGTATTAAATGCGCAAAATGTTATTTTGCCGTCCTTTATTAGGTAATTACGAAATTTGTACATATATTTCGAAACCGATTTCAATTTAAATGCTGATAAACGAACCATTAATTTTTATTAGAAAATATAAAAACTTTATAATGTTGATTATATAGAAATCGTTCAATTTACAAAGTTAATGTTCACACGTGTATGTATAATATATAAGCACACGAAAAAGAAAGTCGAAAACGCAGACTGCAGATGAAAGTACATTTAAATTACACGCCGCATTTCTCCTTATAGCTTTGACCCTGTAAGCTTTATCAATGCCGCACGTGATATAGTGTAGTCCCTATAGTGAAAATAATATACAAGTTTTTAGTTCATATGTAAGGTCCACGGATAGAATTTTTTAAGAAAAATTACCGCGAAATTCACTGGTATCAGGGAATAACCCAAGTTTTTGGAAATTTTTACCTCTAAATAGAGAGAAAATCCCCAGAAACTTTGGTTATTCCCTGATCGCCGTCAATTTTACGGTAATTTTTTCCTAAAAAATTCTATCCGAGTTCTTATGTAAGTTCTTACGTAAATTTTTATGTAAATTCTTATATAAGAACTTATACAAGATCTTATGCAAGAACTTACAATTTAAAAAAAAAACTTTTTTAATCCGCAAAGCAGAAGTAAGTTCTTACATACGTTCTTATATTATAAATTCTCATGTAAAAATTACTAATAAAACGTATGTAAGAATTTACTTCCGTTTTGCTAATCAAAAAATTGTTTTTTAAAAAGTAAGTAAGTTCTTACATAAGATTTTGCATAAGTTTTTATACAAGAACTTATATAAGAACTTTATGTAAGAACTTATGAACTTATATAAAAGCTTACATACTATTTTCATTGGGGGTAATACCGTTTCAGTATATATATATATAGTAAAGCTACTTCCTACAATTTGCTAGAACGCTTTCTATAAACTCTCGATCAATATATAATGAATAACTCGGAAAATTTATTATGTTATGTTATTACTATAAAAGGTTAATACAGGTAATACCTAGCTCTTATATTCCAAAAATTTTTTAGTACTTAACAATTATCAGTCAGTGTTTTAAGCTTTTTTACGATAAATTTTATACGAAGAATTGTAATACTTCTAATGAAACGATTCGAGTCGCGGTAACGTCCGTTCCACGAACCATTTCAATGAGAAAAACGTTGCTCCAAAAATACCCCACCAACTTCAAAGTTGTCAGTATGACGCATTATGTAAACACACTTCGTCTGTATATACTTAAAAAAAAAACTCTACGAGCATCTTGGTCCTTCATAAAAATTAACAATACTCATTACCTGACAACTCAAGCAAAAAAAAAATAATAACGTTTAGCCTCGTGCTTATAGTAAAAACATCATCATCCAAACAATTCAGCACTTGGAAGCAAGCAAGCACATTTACTCCTTCTAAAAACAATACCAAAAAAACATTATAAGCAGCAATATTCGATCTTTATATACACCAACTTCCAACAAAAATATAGAATAATGTCGCAATTGTACTGTCTGGTCCGAATACAAAGCAGTTGAGATTGAGCAATTATGTATACCATCGTTCCGTCTTTAAAAACACAGTGCGTATATAATACAAGTACATTAAAAGCGTTTTTTTTTCGGGCAACAACGCGTAAAATCTACGACGCAATAAGACGCATCATATGTAGCAGACGACGAGTGAGCTTGACCGCGCTGATAGCGAAAAAAAAGGGGGCACTGCACGATCGCAGAATGTAACACAATGATATATACTATATATATATATTCACATGCGCGTGTGTCGTATACGCATACATACGTGCGCGAATTCGTGGAACTCTAACTCGCAGTTTTATCTTTCTCCCCTGTCGGTTGACGTAGTTCGTCGTACATATATATATATGTATGTATGTATGTGTCATACGGTAAAAATGTGAGTGACTCGAGTGATTGCACAACGATGGTCTGCCACACGTGGACATGTTCGTTACTCAAAACGTGATTTACAATAATATCGACAATAACATTCGGGATTTCTATTAATTTGCAAAAGAAAATTCCAAATATCGATTATAGTGTTGTAGATATGCTTATATTGCGCGTTAAAGAGAGAGAGAGAGAGAGACTTGACCTATCGTCTCTATAATGACCGCCGAAGAAAGAGAAAGTTCCCGTTAACCACACACATACAGACGTGCGGGCAGAGGCATATATGTATGTTGTTTTAGACAGCAAAGAAAAAAAACCCAACGCGCTCTAGAGTAAACATCTGCTTGTTGACAATCTCATTCTCTCTCTCTCTCTGTTCTTCGCTCTCTCGAGAAAAAAGGCTCGCCTTCGTGATCATATATACGAGAGCATTGGCTGCGTGTTTCTTACCATCGTGCGTCTTCCTCTCCCCGTCTCCGGCGGCGTGGTACGACCTTGGCAATAATATTACACTAATACACATGTATATGCATACATATATATCTCAGCTGATCGGCCTTTAAAAATGTCCACGTAATTGGCGCGTGCGTTATGATCGTGTATATATGTGCGTACATACTACATACATACATACATACATACATACACATACGTTTGTGTATTATACGTGCCCGGATTTTTCAGATCTCAGGCGTATATACACGCGCAAGTATAGCATCCGACGCTAAGCGTCGTATGCGAAGGGAGGGTATACGAGTGGGAAGAAAGAGAGAGAGAGAGAGAGAGAGAGGAGAGAGAATGGTAGAGGGGATAGATGCGTGTGGGGAGGCGGCGCGCGCGTCTACATAAGCTGCGCCCGCGCTTCCGTAGCTCAGTTCTGCTTGGACTTCGGACACGGTCAGCGAAAATCCAGCACCGCTACAAGGAGGAAAAGTTTTCATTTGATCGGTGCGCTCATTGTATGGGTGAGTAATCGATTTCTCTCCCTATATAGCATTTTGTTTTTTTTTTTGGGTGCTTCTCGTACCTATATAGATATACATACAAACATGGGGGTTATTAGTTCGCGTATATATACATCTGTATTGTGTATGGATAGTGATGTGTATACGTGACCACGCAGGGATATTGTTCGATTGTAAGAACGCGTGTAATGAAGAGAAAGAGGGAGGGTGATGGGGAAGCATCATATACTTACGTAACGACGCAAAATAGCCATCATCCCTCCCGTGGTGGGTGATGATGCGCATCGACGACGGTATAACAACGACGCGACACGTCAGCACGTAGCAGCGTGGGTGCACGCGTTGTGGAATAACGTCGGTATATAACTTGTATACGTACGTACGCGCATCATGGGACGTAAACAAAGAACCGAGAGAAGCGACGTTGAATATCTTCGATGTGCGTCGTTTCTATTTTGTATATATATATTCCTAACTCTACATGCACGCATCTTACATCGAGGCTAGAAGAGAGAGCGCGTGTGCTACGTGCCTATGTTCAAGGTTGTGGAAGAGGGAGAGAGAGAAGAGAGGAGGGACGTTGGGAGGACGCGCGCGTTGAAGTTAAGGGATGTATAGTGGTACACGTGTTTGCGGTTGTTGGTTCGTTTGTTTATTTCATATCTTTGGCTAGCAACACTGTACCATTAGATATTACTGACCTACATTCCTCTCCGCAAGGCTGTGGACAGTGATGAAACTTAGATGGGTTTTTCTGCTGGTAGTGACCTTTTAGGAAGGACTGATGAGATTAGAGGGTAATTTAATTTCTGGAATGGCTAATCAATATAGGAAAGAAGGAGGGGAGGTGGCACAAGGTTTATCTGATTTTACGTTAACATGCTATGAAAACTTAAAAGGTTTCAGCTTAATAGTTTAGTACAATTGTTCTTGAAGTATTTATGGGGGTGCGAACAATGTAGGTCAGATGTATGTACTGATAGAAACAAATGATTAATGATTTTGAAGCATGAATTAATGATAGAATAGTGTAGTAATTGATTATTTTGATTTTACAGAGCGAGAGAAGAATAAAAGAGACGGTGAGAGCCCTGTGGAGCCAATAAGCAGCTGCAGGGACGAGCATGGCTATGTGCCAACGGTTGGGAGATGGGGCAGCGAGTGGCCGAGTTGACTCGAACAGGCAGATGTGTGGTGCCAGCCGCAGGGGCAGGCACGCGGGCCCTGGATCAGGGGTGCGCCGCTACCCCTGCCGGTCTGGGGCCACTATGAGTCACCAGCCCTGACCGTCGATACGGTTGAACAGTATGAGGAACTAGCAAGCAGCGTTGAACTTGAAACTCAGCGATTGCTCCGTGAACGTCGTTATGACACAGTGGACAATCTCTTAAGGTATGTTAACTAATTTATTTGTTCGCCACATATATGCTGGGTTTCATAATTTTGCGTAATCACAGTATACGGATAAAATGCTGTCTATCAGCTTGATTCTACTCACAAAGTGATACTGAAATGCAAACAGATTAAGAAATAGGTGATTATGAACTATTTGATTTGTTTAGAAACTTCAAAGTTATCAAAACAGATCAAATAAGTGCAATGAAACTTGGCATATGGTATGATAACCTACTCAATATGTGTGTACTCAAAGCAACATTCACTTATTACATATATTATTACAACAGGTTCTACAGGGACTTCAAGAAGAGCGGAGAGAGCAGCTTGGAACATTTTTATCGAAAATACCAGCCCCTCATTGTCAATGATCGACCTACGTGCGTCGGTCTCGGCTTTGAACTACTGAGTCGTCTGTGCGGCCTCAATAAGAAGTTCCCCGGTTTAGCGAGTGGCCTTTACCTGGTATCCTGTGAGGAGACCATCGGCGACATAGCCGGCTATGTCGGCGGTCCGCCAGCCGCCGACATTGGTGAGAAGGAGCATGTCCTCGTCTGCCTGAAAGTTGAGATCAATAAACGACGCGGTATAATGCTCCTGGATGCGGGCTATCAAGTAGCTCGTGTAATTACCGTGATGGCAGACAAACAGTATCCCCACACTGGTTGGTTCACCCAGACCGATGAGCCCGAAGGCAAGAACGAGTACAATTATAGCCTGTGCTCCAAAGATTCTGACTACGTCGAGTGGCACGAGAGGAAAACCCGTACCGGTGCCTTAGAGCGCACCCAGGTTGCGCTCATCTACGTGGCAAGGCCATACCTAACTGCCATCGACGTTACCGAACGTCGAAACCTGGTTTACAATTACAGAAGTTTGTTGGCCAGGGATTGTAAGGGACATCTTGTGGCCGGCATTTACTTCCAGGTCACTCTGGATAAGCCTGCTTTTAACATCTTTCATCAGACGAATCGGGGAAAGAAGAAGACCAGGATACCGTTTAGCAAGTTTTATGACCATCGTAAGGTGCGTTACTATCTTGATTTCATTTTGAATATTAAAACACTTCATTTTCTCTATATGTTTCTGAAACTCATGTTTGTTTTTCTTGTGTGTTCTTTACAGATCGATCTTGACAATGAACAAAGGGAAATAGTTGCAGAGTGTGCCCGACAATTGGGTTTGTCCCAAGACATGTTTGAGGGACTACTTTTCGCACTGGCGACAGTTTTATCTGACACGTCGTTCATAAAGCAACAACTTGCCATCAACGCTAAGATTAACACCTTGACGAAGGATAATTAACAAACGTTTAGCCACCCAATCGGGTGCAAGAAGAACGTCATGCCTTATCTTTACTTTGCTAGCTTTCCTCTTACTTTTATTTTCTTTTTGCTACGGATTCTTATAATTTTTTTCGTTATTCAATTCTTATCACTGGTGCAAGGGAACATGTACTAAATCACTTTAAGCTTCATTTCGATACATCAATTATCACGTGATTTTTTACTATACATTCATTTCATTTTTAAAGGGAAGTGACTTCATTAAAATTTTAGTAAACGCAAAAGGAACGATAGTTTATTTGAACTTGAAAAAAACATAAATGTTTGTAAATGTTTTAATGTAGACTTCGTTTATTTCAGTATCTTTAACTATTAGTTGATACTGACATTTTTATATTATTTCATGTTCCATATGTATGCTTTTTATCATTTTTACTCTGTGAATTTTATTTTATTCGAATAAATTTTAAAGGAAACTACAAATACTGGTTATTTTTATTATGATTACCTATCCCCTTTCCCAAATAATATAAACAAAATATAGATTTTAAAGTTTTTTATTTATTATACCATTATACATTACATGGATGATGATTATATATTCACATTAATATCTACGACTGCTCCTTGTCGCTTTTATAAGATGTGGATGAAAGAAAAATACTTAATTGACATATTGTCTATAATTTATCAGATCTTATCAATTAACTATATATTTACTAAGTTTCTTGAAAACTTTCTATACAGTACTAATTGTACTGATCATCACAAAATTATTTTAATTTATATTTTTTCGATTCTTACTACATATCGAATTAGAAATATAGTGGAATAAAGAAAAATATTTCCATTTTCTAAAAATATTGAATAAGTAAATTAATTATATGCTGAATGAATAATACGAGTAAAAATTCGATAGTTTCAACAATACAATAAGTAATGTCAAAATAATACACTGGAGCGTAATTTTTGTTTGTAGATTGAATTTATTATACATTTCACGTTGAAATAGGCAATGTATCTTATCGCTCAAAATTTGTTTTTTTTTTTAGTATCATACTACCGTCGCCTTCTTACACTTTGAATAATAGGCAGAGTAAATACGCAATACGTATAGAATCTTTGAAAAGTATCAACTAAATACATATTTGATCAATTTGAAAGTACAATTATGTATCATAAATATAGGAATATAGGCTATATTTCTACACCATCACTTTGCTCCAAGTCATAAAACTTCTTTTATTTTTTCACAATATTGTAAATGAGGTCGATCCTGAGAATGCAATACCAATGCACTCTTGCGTGATGGAAATACAACTTTTACACGAAAAGTACAAAGTAAGAAAAGTAGGAACTGTTAAAAATTTTATAACGGTTAATTATGTTTTTAAATACCATAATAATAAGTTAAAAATTTACGTAACCGCTAAAAAAATCCTACTATATAATTGCCTAATTGAGCAATGTAAAATTTATATAATTTTTTCAGAAGGTCAAATATAACGCGCTGGCAATGCGTATACACACTTTCACCGGCATGCGTCTGCACCGGTTGTCTCTATATAGAAATGTTGGTGTAGAAGTACAATTATTCGGCACGGATGAGCGGAAAGAATGCCCCGCTACCAACAGAAAAAAAATATGAATGTATAGCCTCGGAGTGAAAAAGTAGCCTCACTCCTTCGTGTATATAGTATATAAGTAGTACACATATTTACTACGAGCGAAAATCTATATAGGATTCAAGGTTCCTTTTACGATTGCTAACACACTATTCTCACTCCGTCGGCTCGACATTTCCACCAGATTCTTCATCATTTTAATCGCGGTATAGTCTCTAAATTTCTAGGAGTGTGTGACAACATTGCCCATCAAGATGTACATGTACCATGCGCGATAATCAACTATATATAATATATACCCTATACATTGGAATGAAAGTAGTTTCATCGCTTACACAGAGCAAACCATAGACGCACTTCGCGCATTCCAAGGAATTTAGAGAGTAACTCGAGTGCATTGTATTAATCAGCTACACGTGTGTGTGTATGTCTGTGTATATCATATTTGTTAACCAAAGTATCCCTTCGCAAAGTTCCTCTCGCATATCATAATAAAAACCATCATCTCTTCTAAAATTTATCATGCTGTTAAAAGCAGACATAATTTTTTTCCTTTTCGTATAACTGAAGAGGTCACGAAACATATGCAAGGGACCTTAAATCGGATAAAAATAAAAATGAACTCAAAGAGATCGTCGACAGCAATAAGATTCTACATCGTCGTAATCTTCGTCGTCTGTGGTGAACACATACGAAGAACGTGCCGTCCTCATCAGGTGAGCGACAGCGACGATCGGTCCCTCGACATCATAGTTACTCCAACCCTAGTCATGTGAACGACGCTTGTTACTGTAATCCTGAGGATCTGGACTATGCTCACGTTTCTTACTCGATGGCGATGGTGTTGAAGAAGACGATGACGACGACGATGATGATGATGATACTGGTGTTGCTGCTACTGTTGTTGTTGTTGTTGCTGCTGTTGCTGCTGTTGCTGTAGCTGATGATGCTAATGTTGTAGTAGTAGCGTTGACCTGGTCACTCGTACTGTTGTTGATACTCTCAGCGACCCTAAATGAAGAGAAAAAGAAAAAAGAAATAGTTGATTATTATACTTCCTGGTAATTTTGGTATGCTTTTATAGGGACACAGGGACACACGTAGATATACATATATAGAAAGAGGAGAAGAGGTTGCTGCTGCTGCGGCGAAGCTTATATATGCGGATATGGGAGAGGAATTCTCGAAGAGACGGAAGTAATAATACTTTCACGATATACATCGCATACACTTTCGAGGATTGGGGTAATTAAAGTGGACCTCGAAAACGTCGTACAGACGTGAAAGTATATATATATAACTCTCGAGCGCGCTGCTGCTGCTGCACATGTAGGTTCGATTGCGTCGTAAAAATTTTTGGTTTCGTTATGGCGAAAATGCAATATAATGCCAGGTATGAAAAGGTTCTTGTGTATATGTAGAGACGCTTTAAAGACGATACGGACAAATTTTTACGTCGCAAGTATACGGGTATAATTTCATTAGACAGAACAAAAAAAATTGAATTTTATTAACAGGCTCAGGGTGGATCAACGTCATAATTAAATAGTCTGGATTACACATCTTGTTTTTTTTTTCTTTCTTTCCTTTTCGTGCGCTTATTAGATTATTTGCCATGTATACACAATGTCATTTTTTTTCTAAAAGGATCAGTTTATATATATATATATATTGGCTGTAAATGCGATGAAACTGATATAAATATATATTCACGCGACGAGAGATATCGAGTTACCGAGCGAAACCACGTGATTAATTCAAACTCGTTGATATTTCACTAGGGTGTATTCTAATCATATTTCGTTGAAACGTCATTGGTTTTCTCAATAAGCTTATAAAGCGAATATCAATTTTCAAATAAAACCTTCGCTCGGCACTCGCCAAATTGAATTGCATTCATTAGTTAATTTTATTCGTGTTTTGAAAACGTTAAAAGAACGATGATACTGAGTCATTTTATGTATCATTTAAAAAAAAAATAAACTATCACAATGTTATATATTATATAAACACTTTTGATTACAAGTTAGTTTAAAAGTTATTTGGCATTATAATTGTTAAATTTCGGCGATAAAAAATTATTTAATATATAATAAGCATCCTCAACCTGTTAAATTCATAATATTAATTTATATAGGCTGGCATGGTACATTTTGTAAAACAGAGAAGTAGATATATAAAACATTACAGTCTGCTATATTACAAGTAACCATTAAAGAGGTGTGAGTGCAAAAGTACTTACGATGCGCAAGCGTCACCGCGTACTATGCTTTTTACATGTAATTATTTGTGATGGCAGTACCTGCAATACAGACAAGACAAGATATTCCATACCAGTTTTTATCTTATTCAAATATTTGTTTCTTTTTTTTTTGTTTTTGCAAAAAAATGTTACATTTTGTGTATACGTACGACGAATTTTATTAGTTAGTAAACCGATATAAATAAAATTCCCTAAACTCAAATCTTTCAAAGTTTTTTTTTTTTATTCTAAGTTATTTCAATTTTTGCAAATACTTGGCTTGTGTAATAGTTCCGCTTAAAAAAATTTTAGCTATATAAACAACGACAATATCCTTGTAACAAGACCGCGCGAATATAGAACCGCGTGCTATTATTCCATTCATCGCGAGTGTCTCTAGTCGAGAACAAAAATACACTTCTGATACGCCGCTTGCAATCAATGAAATCTCAATTTTATTTTAGATCCTATACTCCCTATATATACACACACACACCGTAGGCGCATGTCACCCTATGCGATTGACACGAACAACACAGCATCTATATTCTCTTTAATAAATATTATATTTTCCTTTCTTTTTTATAACGCGCATCCGCCAGTATATCCTCGGTAATATCGATCTTGTCTCTGATCATCGTAATACAGAAGCCACCCCCGCGTTACTTCAAGTTCACTGGCTTCGAAAATTATTATAACCACCCCCACGCGCGCGCGCGCACGTTTCATCCTACGCCGGTATTTTTCCACTACCACGCGCTGCTAGTATTAGGAAAATCAATGGTCGCCCTAATGTAGGCCAGACATTGATTTTTCCTTCGTTCTCCCCGAGAAGTGGGGAGAGAGAGAGATAGATAGAGAGAGAGAGAGAGAGAGAGAGGAAACATCATCCAAGGTGAAAGTAGAGAGGGATGGTGGGGTAAAGGTTCCTTGACCTTAAATATAACATGCGATATACTGTCACCGCGTGAACGTTCATTATCATTTGTATATATTCGCGAATGTGAAATGTCTTTCTTTCTTTTTTTTTATGTAGGCAAAAGGTATAACGTGTGCCAAGAAAGAGGATCGAGCGACCCTTTGGCACTTGCTGCAAGCAAGTTTCTAGGTCAATGCGGCGAATATAATGCGAAATTTTATATGCAGCTTGCACGTTTATAGATATACAGGATAGATATGCTTTCCACGGAGTCTAATATCGCGTGTGCATGCATTAAGCTACAAGAAAGTGGATTATTTTGTCTCGAAGGTGAAATGTTTATGAAAAATTTATTGGAAAATGGATGAGAATTGTATTAAAAAGAAAAGAAAAAAGTTTTTCTGCGCGGTGTAAGTTAAATAATACTGCTTATCGGTTGTGCAATAATGAGTAAGTGAAGGTGAAAACGTTTTTATCAATATTTTTTTATGCATAAATGATGTAAGGATTGGTTCGATGTTATAACGTACAGCTTGTTTCGCAATTAGTATCGTAATATTCTATTAAACGTGAAATTACTTTAATTTGCTAGAAGTATTTTTGTAAAAACAATTTATTTAATATATACGTATGTGTAAAATAGGTATACTTTATATTATTGTAATATTGTATCCAACACTAAATGTAATATATTTAATTGTATATCCGTTGGAAATCAAATAAATACAAAAATAAATATATATTATAATCAACATAGATTATTGTATAAAGTTTAATTAAAAATTCTATATAAAATTCAAGGCGTACGATAGTGAAGAAAAATAATTATCTATATAGGATTTTGTAACAATGAGTTTATGATGCATAATCAAAGTAGATTATTTTATACAGTTGTTTAAAAACTCTATATAAACGATAGAGAATATTTATTCGTATTTTTTTATATATTAATGTACCTACACTATAGAAAAGAAATATAAAAAAAGACTGTACGTTTACATGCCTTCTTTAACGCTATTTCTGTCTCGCGCGTTAAGTCTACCGGAAAAGGAGAGGAGACGCTTGTATAGAAGGCTATTAACCTCAACGAGAAATCTGAGTTTTTCCAAGAGTATATAGTGCGACTAAAACATTTCTTATTTCTCCTCCCATATAGATAAATTTCTTCTCTGTTTTAAAGACGTGATCGTAACCATTGCTTACATTCTGAAATTTGAGTTATCGATTAGCTTGATAAGGAATTATATACAATCACGTTTTTAGCCATAGATTTACAGAAATTGAAACCATAATTTATTGGAAACAGTGTTTACTTATTAACAGATTGTATTTAGTTTTTTAAATCTTCGGTATTATAGTGCATTTGAAACAAAATAATTTTTTCCTTAAGTTAAAACATTGTATAATAAACGATGAAAAATTAGCAATAAACTTTGAATTTAAATAATTCAATAACAATTATCTTTGACAACAAAGTTTGGTCGTTAAGCTGGTAAATGCGGTTTTGCATTCGGTATTGTATATTCTGAGCTATAAAATTGAATAATTTAATACATGATTTAAAATTACGTTACATTATCTTATTCTAAATATAATTATACTTGAAAAGCATGCTGTAAAAAGCTACGTGAAACGTTAAAAAAAATTATTTATAAAAAGTATTATGAAGAAAGTTACTTATCAAGCAGTTTTTAAACTAGTATTTTAAATATATTAAAATTAATAGTATAAGCTATTTTAAAGGTATGGATCATTGAGATACTGATATAATAAAAATTATTTATATAAATCTTTTTCCACGTATAAAAGAAAATTAAAATTAATTACTGTATATATAGACTATATTGAATTTATTTGGAAATTTATCAATCGATAAAACAATATTGTAGACAAGTATAATTTCTACCTTACCGATAATTGAATCATTATGATCAATTATTATATCATTATCAATATTGACAAGTTTCTTTAAAATTTCATTCAGTGTAATTATAAATATTATAGTAAGCTCAGTATACTTGAATCGTGCATATAATAAATATACCATGCCCTAATTCGTAAAATTAATAGCAAGTGCGAAGCTGTTACATTTGAATAATAAAGGACAGGGGGGGACTTACCACGAGGTAGAGGTAGAGGTAGGTGCTTTTTTTGATTTAGAATGTGCAGACCTTATTGCTCTCCTAGGCGAGGGTGCCGTGGGTGTGGACGATACCGTTTTTGAGTGATTTCTAGATTGCTGATGACTATTACACAGAGTGTAGCGACCATTTACAAAGAGCCAATACAAAGTAGAAAAATAAGAATAAAATAAAATTATAAATAGTGCAAAATAATATTTTAAAGTCAGAAATCGTGCAAAAGCGATACATAATTACTCTACTCTCGTGCAAAATACAAAATACAACCGTCCTATCAAAGTTTATGCATATCACTCGTTTGCTCGAAGAATAAGCGATCTTTACAAAAATACTTTCTGGAATGTCGATTTATTGTATAATTTTGAAATAAATTCCAATAAAGGTATAATACTGCAGTAAAGTTAAATGTAAATCTTCTTGATAAATAAAGTAGTAATGTATTCAAAATTTAGAAAGTCGTTTTCCGCGACATTTTCTTCTCGACTTCTTGAATCTGCTGAGCAAACGTTATATTTTATAACATGTAATAGTATAGTTAATATAATAAAACAACACCAATTATAGTAGAAAGGTAATACAGACTCTTTTATATGAAGGAGACCAAAAAGTAGATCTAAAATTAAATAGCATGCACATGGCAATCCTACTAACCTTGTTGGCACTGTACTAGGCAAAGCTAGTTGCTTATTTTCCTGCTGTGATCTGCAATAAGGATTGGGTTGTCTATAGGAAGAAGGACCACCAATTGCAGCCATAGTGCGTCTAGTCTTATTTTCCCATTCTCTGTTAAATGTGTCAGCCTCCTCTGTAAATAGTAAAAATGAATATAATTTTGTTTTTTTTAAATATTAAGTAACATAATAATATTACTAATTGAGTTATATTATCAAATAATTTCATTATACCTTCTTCAAGATTAATGAATTCCTGATGTTCTTCTTGGTCACCAGTATGCACATTTTGTTCACGTTCCATAATATGTGCCCTTTCTCCAATATGGTGACCAATAGCCAATTTACGTGTTCCAGTGCGTGAATCGCTAACAGTCTTTTTAGTTTCTTTTACACCTCCTGGTGCAGCTCGCATTGATGAAGTTTCCTGATAAATTTGTGGACGTCCATCAGGACCACTAGTCATTGTCGTAATAGAACTCCTAGTGAAGGAATGACAGTTTGGGTTATTGGCCATGTTTTCCTGTAAAAAATTAAAAGTGAATGAATTAACTGTATAAAAGGAAGTGACCACAATTAATAAATTAAAATTTCTTTTTTCCTAGTAAAATGTTTTAAATTAATTTTATATTGTTTAAAATAATTTGGTAAACAAACTCAAATTTTAATTTTTCAGATAAAATTTCCTTTGAAAATACTTATAAAAAAACTTACAAAACCAGTGGACATTTGTCCCATGGACATAACAGGCATGGGTGGAAAACCAAATGGCATCATCTGCATTCCACCCATGAGAGGATGTCTGGGTTGTTGCTGCTGATTTTGAGGATGGTTCATCAAAGCAAGTGGACTTTGCATCATGCCGAAAGGATCGGGGAACATTGAACTCATTAAGCTGTTCATTCTTTGCATGGTCTGCATGGAAGATCTGTAATTAATAAGTATATTGTATAAAATTGTTTGATGTCGTTTCTCAAAACTAAATATTAAACTAGAATTTTCATCGACGACTTCTTTTTCAACGTGAACGGCAACTACTAATATCCATAGAAACGATTCGCATCCAAATTCATGAACAATGCTCGATTGCCAGATCTGTCAATCGTCAAATATTTCACGAAATCTAACCTCATTAAAATAATCATTATATATAGCCACTTTAGAGCGAGCCGCCGTGTTATAATAACACACACATCGCGAGTGCATCTCGCTTTCTTTTCTAACAAAAGCAATAAGATTTACGTCCGACAAGACCGACCATATAAATATTACATATTGCATCAATCATATATTACACATGTTGTCTTTTTACAAATCGATGCTCGAATGAACTTACCCGAAGAACGGATCGTCCTCGAAGTCGCCCATAAGCGAACCGAACAGCGACATTTTTTTTCCTCTTGTTTCTCTCTGTTACAGCTCCTAGGCTCTTGCACAACTCTGGATGTATGTCTAATGTGCCGAAATGTTTGAAGACAAGGGATAGAACTACTTATAGAATCGTTGAATCGAGAAATTTCTGGACGATGACACGCAGCAGCTATATACCTCTTTCTTTTCCAGTAACTTCGAGTTCACTCCAGCACGCTTGTGTTATACTTATACAGACGGTGATAGAATACTATACACACAATACACAGCAATGGCGCAGCAGCTGCGCGAAGCAGGGAACTCTGCAGTAATAATATATAGGAGGAGTGGGAGGTGTGAGAAGAGGGAGGACAGTTACCAACCTAGCAGACCGCTAGATATAGATGCGAGGATTTGTTGTTTGAATAAGATTTGGACAGCGACCGTGCGCGGCGCTTTGATTTTCGTGGCATGGCCATGCGTCAAACTTGACGCGCGACTGTCACGTGGTCGTGAGGAAGTGATGCTTTCATTGGTGCATTGCGTTTCCCCACTTTTTTTTTTTAAAGATAGAACTCCGAAATGTAGATTGGAGATTTAAACTCCAAATTGAAATTTTTATCTTTGAATTAATGTCATTGAGCTTTTTAAATGACTTTTTGGTGTTATCAAAAGAGGTATGATAGCGTGGAAAAAAAATTCATCTTGAGTTTCGTATAATAAATGAATAATCACGATGCATAATGATGATCTCTATCTAATGATATTGCGAGGGGCTACTCACAGTGGAAATCACTTGAACAGGGTAGGTTGAAATCAATTTTATATATGTGAAATCACTGAAATCACTATGAATCGCTAATCACATTATGTGCAGAAAACAAAACTTTCTTTACTAGGACCTGTAACTTTCGACGAACGATATTCTAGGCGTTCTATAGACATTGCTTGGAAAAGGGCGAAATATTCGTTGCACATGTTGGTCTCTTTTTTTTATATATACATAAAAGTAAAAGAAAATGTTAAACCGTACTTTCG
>JAWWEQ010000027.1:17595772-17655570 GCA_035583055.1 Torymus tubicola
TGATTTTAAAAGAAAAAAAAATTTTGACCTCTCGATTCACCTGAGAACTGCCCATATATATATATATATATATATACTCTCTAAAGTTGAATTAGCGAACAATTCCCGAAAGATCAGTGTAAAATGCTCCACAAAAATATTGGTGAATATTTACTTGTGTACATTTTAATTAATCTTTAGTGGATTTTTCAGTAATTCAACTTTATATAGAGAGTAGGGTAATAACTCGTGAAATGTGTATTATTAATAGTAAAACAATGAACATTGTCGTGTGTGTATAAATATATATGCGTATATACACCCACACACACACACACCGACCATTGGTGTAGAGATTCGTCATTTATTTAATAAATATAAGTTTTCCATTTCTTTTATAATATTATGTACTATACGCAAAAACGTTCTACGAAATGTTCTAATATCTATTACAATCCTGCCGTATTCAGATATTCAAGGGGAAAAAAATCAATAATCGCAGAACTTTTTCACGCGTCTCGATAATACATTATGATTGCCCCCGAAATAAATCAATAACACGCGCGCCATAGCCATTTTTCAGTTTACAGCGCGCGTGCATCATATCTCTCATATCGTCGACATGAGCGTGAACCTTACTCCCTCGTTTCCTTGGATCTCCTCTCGTTTCTCTCTCGTTCGCTCGCTCGCTCATTGTTCCCTGTAAACGCCGCTTTGTCTCCTTCTTATCGCCGTGGCACCCTTCGACAAGAAGCAGCAAGGGTCATTCACAATGGCGATGAGAGAAGAGAACCAACTCGAAGAAATAGCGTCGGCGGTGTTACTATATATATATGTCGTTATATGATTGAGCGTTGCTCGTATGTGTGTGTGTGTGTATATATGTATATAGCGGATAAAGAATATTGTGATAATGAGGTCATCCTTATGTTAATTCTACGTTAAATGTGGTATGGTGATTTGTCTTGGATGGGATATATGTAGCAATCGAATGAGTATTTCTTGACCAAGTGGTAACTCTCTTATATTTAAGGATAGCAAATCTTGGAGTCATAATATCAGTTGTTTAAAAACGGTTATTAATGTAGCCTACGTATAAATTTGATTTAAAAATATATTATACTTGCGAGTTTTCGAAATTCATGCTTTAGGTGCAGATCTTGAGGAATAAAATTGTAGAGGGATGGTCCAAAAATTTGATTTCAAGGTGCACAAGTAATGCTACATTATTTTGTTAAAAAAAAATAATGAAAAAACTATTTTCTATGTACTCTTCTTTTTTTTTTGAAATATCTTAAAATTCAAAGATGGTGCGAACCAACTACATGGCCTTGGAATTAAATGGTTAGAAAGCCGCAGTAAAGTGCGATCATTCTGCGTAAAGAAAAGCTTGATAAATTTCGATTACGCAGAATACTGAAAGCGAAGCAAGTTACAAGGTATATATTATATGTATATCTCTAAGACATAATTTTCCTGCAAAAAAACTTCCTCCACAAGCCGACGGAAATCCGACACATCTTACCTGATGTCGCGTGCCACAACCGCGCAAGTCAGTTATAATGTATATAGACGAGTATACCATATACATGTTCTATATACACTTACACCGCAGACTATGTATATATATATATAGAACCGCTCGTTACGCACTTGAAGAGAATCACTTATCCTCGTTTTCTTGCACGCGATTGCGGAAAGAAGAAATGTATATATAAGGGCTCGCGCACGCGCGTCTCTACGTACATATATAATAAGTGCTTGTGCTCGTTGTGCGTGCACATACAGTGGTGATTGATTGCCAACTCGCTCGATTTCACCTGACTGCACCGTCACCCGTCGTCGGTGGTTTCGACCGTGGCTCTCGTTTTTTAACAGACGAGTTGGTACGCGTGTGCGTGTATGTGTTTATATATATATATATATATACGCATGGTGTGAGGATTAAGGATTTCGAGAATGAGTGCGTGTGTTAATGGGGAGTATTATAGAAGAGAGGAAAGCGATGCTGGAATGAACTTTTAATGTAATTGACGTGTGTATAATACTAATGTTTATAACGGAGTTTAGTTTTATTTGGGTTGATTATGAGAAATAAAATTGCAATGGCTTTTATTGAATTGATCGGTTTAGTTTGATTTGATCGTTTAGCTCTTAATGGTTACAAAAAGTGTTTGATACATTGTTTTTATCAACGTAACAAAATTGTAAAACTAAAGGACAAAATTATAAGAATATATATTATATACTCTTTATAAAGTGTAAAAAAAAGCAGTAACTTTTAAATTTAATAATTAAAAATCGTTGTAATTGCTTTTGGATTTTTGTTAAGTTGAGCACCAATTACATTGTCGTTTCGAAGATACCGGTACCTAGCTTTGTAAAGTTTTTCAGAAAAGATTTTTCCAGGAAGAGCGCACTCGCCCGTAAGCTAAGCAAGTAAAATAATACCCTGCGGGCGATATAACCCTGTCATCAAGTTTAATATCAGTTTTCAGGAAAACCGATATATGCGCCGGAGAAAAAACATTAATTTTTTTTTTTTAAACGACGCCGTGAATTAAGGTCTCGAGAAAAATCGATAGAGCATACAGGTATATATATACATATATGTATAATAATAAAGTATTTTTCCACTCGATGAGAATCCATTGTTTTTATATGTATATGAAAAGTTATACGACGTGGTTTATTAGTTTATTTAACGATTTAATATATATAACGATGAAAATATTATCGGGTATTTTCGCGTCCGTGGAACACATATATACCTGTGTGTAAACGAGCAAAAAGCGTATGTGAACAAAAACAAATTGTAAACTCGCTTTTAACGATATATATGAAACTGCCCGCTGCAAGGTAATTTTTTAATGTGATAAATGCGATTCTCATTACTTTTATCCGCAATGCAATACTGATAGAAGAAATTATTCGAACGTTTCATTATATACAGCTGATTTATTACGCTGTATTGAACAATTTGATATATATACCTAACAAAACTTATATCATAAATACTACATTAAATGTTTATATATTAAGATATCCAAACTTCAAGTTTATTAATAATCATTAACTGTTAAGTCACAAGGCTTGGCCGTTAGATGATTCTTCCAATAATCGGTGACTAACATAGCTTTATATATATATTTATCAATTTTCTTTATCTTTTCAAACCTCGTATAATCCATAACGACCATACTCGAACCACCTAACCATCGTCTGTATATACATCTAAAAAATCGTTCACCACCATTATTTCACTTAGGTATATATCGCTCGATATATCGAAAGAATAAAAACATGCTCAAGCTTCTCTCTGCACGTCAGCCTCGGAAAAATTCAAACCCATTCCAAAATAATTCCACCTCTAGTGTATATTCTCTTCTCGAAATTTCGCTTCTGCCACTGACAGCTCGCCCCGCAGGCTCTCTACCTTAATATTCTCTACTGTACGTACACACGGATACATACACAAACATATACACGCACACACACATACACCCAAACACAGAGTGAGAGCGTAAACGAGAGACCATACAGCCGATGCGAACGGGGCTTAAACGGGGGATAGATCCACGGCGCTGGAAGTAACACGCTTCGATTTTGCGTTAGCTCAGCTACGCGTGAATCCAGCCAAGGTCAAGTCGTCGTCGTCGTCGTCGTCGTAGTCGACGTTCTCTTTCCGCAGGCTGGCGAGCGAGGGAGGAAGGTTGCTTGGAACTGTGTTTTTCATTTGCATAAACGAAGGAGGAGGAGGGCGAGGAGGAGGAGAAGGAGAAGGAAAGTGATGATGGAATTTAATTGTGAGTTTATTGAGAGAGAAGGAGAAAAGGGAGTTTGCAGGGGCGGAGAGGTACAGTGGGTTGCGGAGATTATGTGATGGTTGCGAGTTACTACTATATATAGGCTAAAGATGAAAAGGCGTGCGAAACATAATATTGTTGTATTGATTATGATTATTATTTGATTTTTCTATAGTAATGCAGTGTAGAATTTTTATGATGGTTTTGGATAATTTTTTTTATAGAAGGTGTATATCATGGGAAATCATTGGGTTTCAAATTTTGTTTATGGCAAAATAAATGAATTCTTATACAATTCTACGTATAGTATATTCTATTGGAATGTTGTCTTTTAAAATTTGTATTCAATCACATCGGATATATTTAGCTGCATTGATTAATTTATAGATATAGAAAACCTAAAAAGAAGATTCTAAGAATTATTCCAATTATTACTGTATTTGAAGGAACAATTTCGTTGAATAAAAAAATTGTATATAACTTTAAAAGATAACTTTATACTTCCATAAAACTAAAGTCAAAGCATTTTTTATTTTCCTTGTCGCGAACACATATATACATACAATAACATTAACCCATATTTTAATAGATATCTATATATAGCAACATTTTTCATCGATTTCCAACCAATTATACAAAGATACACACATATAAATCGAAAAAAAACAATCTTTATCTGTATTTATCCCGAGGGCTGAGGTCTGAAAAGGTATCCGGGGATTCATAACCAAGTGTATAAGTGGTGCTTCGCGCTCACGCGCGCGCGCGCGCAAGGCCGAGAGCATTGTAATGCGATACCACGCGCGCGCGCGCGCGCAGGCTTTTAGCACTCTCTTCGTCTCGCCCTCCCTTCGCTTAACTATATGTGTATACATATATATATATATACACCATACTCGGGCTATTTTCATCATGCCCGTGCTCGCGTTGTATCTATTATACGTATATATGCATGACGCTCGCGCGCCGTTAAGCAGATGCTCGTTTTGTATTTTAGATGAATGGGAATAAATTATGCATCGTTTTGCGCCTAAATGTGTTACCACTGCTTGCTGCCGCTGGGGCTATATATACATATATTATATATATATATGTGTTGGTGTATACGTGCACGCGCACGAGAGGAAAAACGATGCGCGTGATGCGTAATCGTATGTGTGTGAGAGACAGAGAGAGGCAGAGAAGGGGTGGGGAAGCTGCATTGCTCTGTGGAGAATGGTAAAAGAGGATGAGAGATATAGAGAGAATGGGCCTAAATATGGGGAGATGAATAAATCATGGGTGGGGTTTGGTGTGAGGTGTGGGCAGTGCCTTGTGTTTAAAATGTATATACGCAGGAAAGAAAAACAATTGAGTGTTTTAAATGAAGGGGGAGAGGAGTAGACCATCGACTAGTTGTAGTAATAAATGAGTTTGTAAAGTATCGATGTGTGCATGAATGTTCACTGTACCAATCATTTCATTATAAGTGTATCTGATTTTCTGTTTGTTTTTTTACTGTAGCAGAGTGCGTGCGAAAGAAACGGTTTGGTGGTCTATATATTATTGAAGACGTTTTTTTAATAGAATGTGTTGAATTAGAATTTCCGACACGCAATAAACAATCTCAAAAAGCCAACATAAGCGCACTTCTTTAATATATAAGTAGTACTTTTCGATACAAGTGTGTAACGAAGTGGGTGATTTCGCTCGTTTCTCGCACTCATGTACTTGTTAAGTCGAGTAAGAACACTGGTAGCCTGCCCAAAATAAAATAATTTTTCCTATTATCATGTGCAAAGTTCGAGTTTGCACACGCAGTTGAGTGCTACGTTTTTACACTTGGAAAAAAAGCTTATATTTTATACTCCTGTCGTTTCTGCATGCTCAGCTCTTATGAGCGTGTAGAAAAGTGCAGGAAAACTTAGTCTTAGTAGATAACTTACTATAGGTGAGGCTCAGGGTTTCGGAAAACTAACATTTTTTTAACTTACAGAGATTGTAGGTAATATTATAACATAAACCTCTGTAAAGTTATAGATCCTAATGCCTCCTCAGAAAAAAGTTTCAGTTTTTTTTCCATGTTTTGCTGTTTTTTGCTGTTTGTGCTGCAAAGAAAATGTATTCGATTATTTATATAAATAAAATGTACATTCAACATGTTAAATATTAAAAATAAAGTGAAAAATTAGTTTTGAAAAATTTCATTACCTAAATATATATCATTTCTGCGATATTCACATTATTTTCTTTGGTTTGCCTCTAATATAACATAAATACTATGTTGGAGCTAATTCTTTTTGTACAGGAGGATTGTAAATATGAATCTACGTAATTTATTATGAAAAACAATAAAATTCATAAAAAGAATAAGCTCTAACATAGCATTTATGTTATATTAGAGGCAAACCAAAGAGAATAATGTGAATATCACAGAACTGATATATATTTCGGTAATGAAATTTTTCAAAACTAATTTTTACACTTGATTTTGAATATTTAACATGTTTAATGTACATTTTATTTATAGTATAGATAATCAAATACATTTTCTTTACAGCACAAACAGGAAAAATAACAAAACATGGAAAAATGTGTACATCGGACACATTTTTAAAAATTGAAATAGCTGTAATTTTTTTCTGGGGAAGCATTAGGGTCTATAACTCTGCAAAGATTTATAGTATGGTATTACCTACAACCTCTGTGAGTTTAAAAAAAATTGGTGTTCCGGAACCCTGAGTCTCTCAGTTAGTAAATTTTAATGTTCAAACTTATATGTAAGATCGAAAGAATTGAGATGAGTTGTGATACTTGACTTGTCAATTGAGACATTTAAAACACATAATAACGGTGATTTAAGCAGATTGTACATTTTCTGATGCATAAACAAGTAAAAACTGAAAAAAATATGGACTTATCTGGTTATTTCAGGAACTGTGAAATTATCTAATAGCGCTATTCGCGTTTATTTTCGAGCGTATTTTTGAATTTAATTATAAAACGAGGCAATAAATTACAAAATTAGCAATTTTTCAGTGAATTCTTATAACTTCTTCAAAAAATTTCTATTTTTGTGATATTTCTATTAAGTTCATGACTATTTTTAAAATATTAGCCATCATATTCACATTCAATAAGAATAGATAAAATAAATTATAACTACGATAAACAAAAAAAAAATGATGGTCTCATTCGGTTATGATTAGCACAAAAATTTGAAAAATGAACTTATTTGCCGGTCTAAAAAGGCGCCGAAGGCAAACTTCGGCCATACTATATTACAACACCTACATCACACTCTCATATTCTATTTTCTTGACGTATGGGATAAATATAAGAAAGATGTTTGACAGACCGTGGCCAAGTGTGGCCGAAATTTAGCTTCGGCGTATTTACTGATACACAGGCAATCAAATTTTTTTTACGCCGGTGGTTACATTTCGGGTATATTGTAGCTTTGCGGTAAGATTTTTGCCACTACTGAAATTGGAAAAGGCTTATTAGAAGATACAAAATCCGAGGTTAACTTTGTTCAAATAAAGTGGACTTATTCGGTTATGTCTCAGAGTCATACATTTGAATTGAGTTATGGACTACTGCGATTGATGATCAATCGGTTTGTTTTTATTACCTGGCGTAATCCGTTGTTGGTCTACATGTGTCTTCAAATAAATACATAGTAAGCCCAAAAATTAACTCATGTCTTGGGCCATATCAAATCCAGGATGGGTCCTTCACAAACTTATTCTATTTTCAAATTTTTACGGTTCATCAACCGTTGGCAATCTGTATTTTAGTTAAATAAATCAAGCTTTAACTTCATAGATCCAATTGGATTCCATAAGTACACCATTTCTGATTTTAGACAAAGATTCGAACCCATTTTTACACAAAAGGCTTATATTAGTAACAGACTTAGTCAAAATATATTATTAGCTCAAAAGTAATATTGGCTCTGAAAAGTTTCACCCTTATTCAGAAGTAATATAAAATGGATAGTTATAAAATTCAAATTGCCAATAAAAATAGAGGATCCTATTAAAAGTAATTAATTAAAACGCACGGGACCTTACTAGGGCTCTGGGCCCGAATTTGGGCTAATTTTTAGCCCCTTTGGCTTTATGAAAAATTGATTTTCTAAGTTTCTTCTTACATGGGTTATTACCCAAGGTATTTCAGTATCTAAGTTCAAACCATATAACTCTGTATTTTTCTTCTTTGCCACGACTAGACTCGTAATATTGTATTATAATACATTAGGCTCCTTTAATAATGATCAGTAAATATATACATAAAAATAGCTTTTCGTAGGTAGAATATGTATTAAGAACCGTTTTTCGTTGGTAAAGGAATTAAGGTGTATTGTTAGACTAATAAACAACAAATTTTATAAAAAATTAATTATTTTAAATGGATCTGAAATATTTCAACAAGAGAAATAAGTATATTTAAAATGATTTTATAAGTTACAATTTGTTATTTTAAATTAATTTTATGTAAATGGCTTATAAATAAGAAAGAAAACTGACATGTTTATCAATTTCTTCGTTTTATCGTCTACAAAAAACATACGGTAGACTGAGATAGCAAATATAAAATCCTACATCATTCTCCAGGAAGTTTCCATTTTCCAAAACATTTAATTTGTTCCGATATTTTCAATTATGTTACATCAGTAATACGCATGAAATGAAAACATAAAAAGAACAATGGTAATGTTATGTATTTTTTTTACATACCAAGTACATGACGTAAATTACATCTTTGAGATATGCTCGACTACCCTCATAAAAGACTCCACTAACTGAATACAGTATAATCTCATCAACAAATGATAGATAAAATATTTTTCCAAAACGTCATGTTATTTTAGATGATGCAATTAAAATTTTGTAGTCATTGGTAACTGATAAGGCATTATTTGCGAGCAAACTATTGCTACTTTACAGAGACGACGTAACTATTAAAATACGTATAATTATTTGATACTTCTTATACTTACAATTGCAAGAATCACAAGGACGTTATACAGAGTTTTTCACATAAAATGTCAAAATGAATGGGTTAAATAAAAAAAAATTGAAAACCAACATATATTTGTGGGTTTTAATATTAATATATGTTATAAGTTACATGGATAATAAGACTATTCGATCTTATTTTTCAAATAATAATAACCTAAAGAAAATCTATAATTTTCTTTCATCCAATATTTTTATCACATTAATCATAGAAAAATTAAACAAAAGTTTTCGAAAACAATAGTGTTCGAAATTAACAAGACGTTAAATATTTAGAGAAAGAGTATATTTTTATCTTGACAACGTAATGATTTTCAAATTAAATAAATCGGAAAATGTTACATAAAATGTTGAATGTTGAGTATAGTGACAATGAAATTAACAAAGAAGAATATGAAATAAAAGTTACAGTATGTTTATACAGTTTGTGTCTGAGTCCTTGAAAAAAAAAACTTATCATTTGTCAGTATACAGAAAAGAGCAAATACATTTTATTTTTGAAGTGCAGATTCATCACCGATTGAAGAAATAGAAGCTTAATATTCTGGTCTGAGAAATCGAACATTTCCGGTTTGTTCATAAAATGTTTGTTTATTCAAAGCTATTTAGGGGAAAAATAGAGTAGTAGGAAAGTGAAAAAAGTAAATAAAAGTCTAGAGCTCACAAAAATTAAAAAAAAAAAAAATCAGTGGCATTTAGTATTTGCTTATACTATTATTTTCATCAAAGTTGTAATCATTTATATGTAAATATAAGTATTCTATTTGTAGAATGAAAATGTGTTGTATCGAAAAAAATAGTACCACTTCGATCTCTCAACCGTTTAAAAATCAATCCTCATTTGACTGATTATGCAAATTAACCTTTGCGAAAATTTATCAGACTTCGTATAATTATAGCGTCTACTGACGTAGGAGAGAGCATTTACAAATGGATTGTATTCTTTAAACAAAAAGCGTTCCTTATTTTCATTGTGCAAGAAAAATTGATTTACATTGATTACACTTTTCCATGTCTAAATTAACATATTTTTCCTTTCCATCAAAGATTTTAGCATGTAGAAGTTTTAATTCAATGGATAAAAATAATTGTTGAGTCTATTATCAGTAACATTGACGTAAATGAGCCGATAGAACGTTAGGACTTTCGTCGTATGGATAATTTATTTACTCCCACTTAGTTTTTCATATCTTTAACCTTACTGACATCGACTTGATTTTGACGATGTAAAATATCAAATATTACTTCCTAGTCTGAATATTAATTCCAATCGAAACAAAACTTGAAAATAGTTTTAAAAAATGCTAACGATTAAAAGAAGTTAAAAAAAAACTTTCTCTCCTTTGTCGTAACAATAACAGATAGGGTGGCAGGCAGGTTCTCAAAATACTGTAGTAAAAGTATCTGGTACAGGCCAACTGTATACATCTGCAACGAAATTCGATTGTTTGTATCAGTGAGATGAATATTCAGCATTTCGCTACCTGCATGAATATTCATTAGTGAATTTCCTAAAAAATTGCGGCACTATATAGTCTGCATAATCATCTGTAAAAAGAAAGACTTGCTCTTTCCTAATTTTCTCGCCTACATCGTCTATACAATCCGTAAAAATCTATACTCTTATCGACAAAATTCTCCAAACAATCCGGTGAAAATTTACCGTCGAATTCAGGTAACGTCACATGTAGTTGAGATGTCTAACACCTGAACACACTTGTTACTCAATTACGCACATCGCGGCTGCGCGCATGTGTGTGTGTGCATGCTTGTGTTATGTGAGAAGCAAAAAACATGTTTAACGACGCTCTCGCTGCTCAAACATTCTGTACTAATTTATTCAAATTTAAAAAGAGCGTCATACATGTTAATATCTCTTTCTCTATTATTTCATCTTTTTTTTCAAAAATATTAATTCGTGCGTTATCTGCGTTCAATTGAAGGTTGAATTTAAGAACAAATAATATAAGGATGATATTACGCATTAGATGATATTATGACTAGATAACCAAACGCGTAAGTTTTGTTTTGGATGAACAATAAGAAGAATTTGTATAACTATTGGAGTATTGGTTATGGTAATTGATCGAAAGTATTTTCAGGTCAATGATAGTTTGACGCATTGATAATGTCGTGATTTCAATTCGAATCATGCGAGGAGTGAAGCATTATATAACAGTTGAACAGCACCTTAGGAGCGTCTTAGTTGTAAGTTTGCGTGTACAAGAAGAAAGTGCTCTTACAAGATAAGCTGCGGTTGTAAGTATGACGTTGCTCTTTACAGATGTAAGTGTTTAAGATCGTAATGATGTACATTTGAGAGGATTAGCTAAAATTATATCAAATTATTTTTCAAATAATTAAGAAATCCGTATCTATAAAGAATTCTGAAATTTTTTTAAACTATACCTAATAATAAAATTAAATAAAACAGAAAATTTTGATATATCTATGATTTAACTTGGAAAAATTTTAAAGTTTCTTTAGTGAAAAGATAACGAAATCCTTATCTGGTACTGTGCAAAACAGTAGCTTGCAATTTTGATGCAACACGCGCGCATGCACCTGTTCAATTAAAAGCAATAACTTATTTAGTTCAGTTTTTTGTTATTTAATGTCGCAATAAATCAAATGGTTCTTACCAAAATAAATTTCTATAAGAGAAACATTTAAAACTAATATAAGCTTAAACTTTATGCGATTGTTTCTAATACAAACGTGATATAATCCTATTGTTTCGAATAATAATAATAATAATATGTTTCGTTAGAGCGGCGAAAAATCTCATGACTCCCTGTTGCAACAGACAATAACATTTATTAACTGTGTTATGCACCACTCGAAATACCAAAGCATCTACTCAATTTTTCTGTACAAAAACTGTTGCTAACTACTTTAGCCAAATGCTTTCTTAAAGAACTTTTTAAGGTGGTTCTCTAAAATATCAAAAAGTGGGTTTCGAAAACAACAAAATTCTAGCGTATTCTTTAAACTCTAAAGAATTTTTCTCTATTTTTTAAAATATATAGATTGCCGACTTATTTTTTTAGAAAAAATTATTGAAATTAGTCATTTTTACATGGCAGTTTATGAGAATCATATCGATTGTTATAGAAAGTGATAAAGTTTGATACTTTAAAGGTGGGTTTTTCAAAAATAAAAAATATTTTCTCAAAGATTAAATTATACTCTTTCTTATAAGTACAAAAAATATGTGTCAAGCCGACCTTTTTAAAAAGATATTTATCTTTGAAAAAAGAAAATCGACGTTTTCCTAACCTATTTCGCGCTACTACGTGAATTATATGAGTTAGTGCAATTACAAATTATTTATTTTCTACTATATGTTTACATCACCCTTTTACTTAAAAAGTTATATAAGTTCATAAATAGTTTTTTCATACATGATTTGACTAAGAGAATCTTAATTTAATACTTATTGTTTCGTGATTACTGCATTGACTTACGAGTCCTTAGAGAACTACCTTAATCTGAATTTATTAATAATGCTTAAACCTCATTTTAAAAACGAATATCATATAAATCAAATATTTTATTTTGATTGTCTCCGAATAAATGTTGAACAGAATTACTTTCAATTTTTTAAGCATTTTTCTTTATTTTTTTTCAAAAACTTGAGATTATTGGTTGAACTCTAAAATTAAATTTACACAAGTTTCGCGTATGCTTTTCAGACGTGTAAAATTTAATTTTGATATCTTTTTTCAATACACACAAGGATTGCATATTTTTTTTTCGCCAACAATGTTTTCGAAGGATTTAGAATTATTCATTCAAGGAATGTTTCTTACATACAGTAAATTTTTTTATCCAAGATTATTAAAAGCGTCAACTTCAAATTGTTTTCAAAATTCATAAATTTTCACGAATGGATGGACATCATTTCTTCAGTCATGATTACTAGATCTGTTTGGAAAAATGTTTCCGAAAAAGGTTCTTAAAAAAACATCCATGTAAAATTCAAGCTTCTGAAAAAAAGACTTAAAACAATAACTTTTGAGAAAAAGTTGCAACTAAATGTTCGAGAATGAAAAGTTTCGCTGTTATACAAAGCTTTTCTTTGAGAAAAAAAACTTTATCATGTTGTTGTTAAAAAATTACGGTCTGTGCAAATGTGAAAGGAAAAAAAAAATAATTTAGATTCAGGTGAAGTGTATGTTACCCGTGCCTGAAATAATTAATTTTCTCCTCTTGTTGAACAACGCATTATTAAAGCGTTACTTTTGCACTCTAAAATATTTTCTACGAAAGTTTTCCAATTAACAATAATTAATCGAATATTTTAAGTTCATCCTCAAAAACTAAAATTGCTTTTATGAATTTTCTTCGAAACTACTTTTTAAATTTAATTTTTGAAACTAAGCGTTTAAATTTCGTTCTCTGCCTCTCTAACTGTACACAACTATTACCTCCAACCGAATAATTAAAAGAACCTCTCTCTCTCACTCTCCCTACCATTTTTTTTTTATTCTACTGACAAACATTCCATACGCCCACATATATACGTATGTATCATGATACCGACGCAAAACATAACAAGGCTCGCTCTATCTCTCTTCTCTTTGTTCATTCTCGCGAAACTTTAAACTAATTTTCCGCGCGAGTTCAGCTCGCGCGGAACGGAAAATAATTATCATCCGCGAGCAAGCGCCAAAAAAATCCTTTGACCACTCTCTCGCCACCGCGTGCACAATTGAATAAATTCGATACTCTGTATATTCGTACAATTTTTTTTTCTCTCTTTTCTTTGCTTTTTTTTACCCCTCTTTCTCATCTCGCGGAAAAATAAAGCGTGCCGAAGCGCCAGTCAATCACCGAAAAAAAATCTGACGGAGAGTTCAATCGCTCTCGCCACTGAGTGCAGGTGAGAGCTGCGCGCTCACAGGTGCGCAAAAGAGAGAGCGAGAGAGAGAGAGGGAGAGAGTAGATTTGACCCACCCACGCACATATATGTATATATACAACGTTCGCGCAGCTTGCGAAAAAGTGAGCCGCAGAGAGGGCAAACGTGCGTGAGATCAAACAAATTAACGTATACATACACACGAGCGAGTGAGAACGAGCGAAAGGTAGGTATATACCGACTTGTTTATTATTGGGTGGGAACGCGCTAACCACGCCTTTGTTAAGGACGTCCTCCAATGGCCGCGCCACGGCTCTGTCCCCGCGCGCACGCACGTGGCCACCCCTGATCCTCTCGTTCTCTCTCTCTCTCTCTCTCTATCTCTCACTGTCTCCTTCTCTCTCGCTCTTTCGTATATGCTGTATATACGACGATATAAGTACGTGGTATAAAGAAGAGAGAAAGAGAGACGGTATATATGTAGCGAAGTTTTGCGCCGCGCAGCCTCGTTATGACGTCAGAGAGCAGTCTCGTGCAGCCGGGGAAAACATGCAACAGGCGGTCCCGCGCTCTCTGTCTCGCTCTTTGCGAAAAGAAGATATATATAGGCGCGAGTGACGGGAAGGCGATCAGATTGAGCCGCGTGTATATATATACACAGATATTACATGCCTGTATATAAAAGAATAAGCTGTGATAGGATGTAGGTGGTGCAATGAATTTAGTTGAATTTTTTCTAATGTTCAGATATATATATATATATTGTGGAATTTTTAGATCGAGGGATTTTTCTTTTTTTTATGTAAGTATACTTGTACAGTAAGAAAAATTGTTATATTTGATGCAACCCTTTTCATCAAAAAGAATATATTTCTGCAATAATAACTAGAAATTAGGTCTACTTGATGCAACAGGAAAATCCATGGTATTCCAATGAAAAATTGTGATTTTAAAAAGAAATCTCTAAAGAAATTATTTTTATTAAAATTGGTAATTATTGTGTAGACATTTCAAATAATTCAGAAATTGCGTATGAGCATATAGATATATATTATCATCATAAATTAACACTTGTGTTAAAAAACCGAAAAAAATGTTACACTGTAGCAGTACAATCCGCGAGAATCGAACCTACGAATCGAACCTCTGAAATAGGAAGTCGCATCCTTTAACCATTACGGACTTTCTGTGTCTCTATCGTGATTTGCGAAAATATACATAAACTTAATGAACATGGTCCAAAATGAATTCATTCTCAAGAGAAAAATTCTTTTAGAACAAAATAAAATTATTTTGTTTCCAAATAAGTATCTTTTATTGCAAATCCTGACTGAAAGTAGATCAGGAAAGAAATCTAAAGAAAAATTGTTACTTTTTGTCTAGCAAAAATCAATTCCAAACAAAAGAACAATCTTGAATCTAAAAAAGAATCATTCTGTATACTGTTACGTGTGAAGGGGTTTGTTTCTCGTGGCCAGTCTGACTGATGAGCCGAGGGGCTACTCACAGTGGAAATCACTTGAGCAGGGTAGGTTGAAATCAATTTCATATATGTGAAATCATTGAAATCACTATGAATCGCTAATCACATTATGTGCAGAAAACAAAACTTTCTTTACTAGCACCTGTAACCTTTGAATCGTAAATTCATTTCGATTTTCGACAAACGATATTCTATAGGCGTTCTATAGACATTGCTTGGAAAAGGGCGAAATATTCGTTGCACATGTTGGTCACTTTTTTTATATATACACAAAAGTAAAAGAAAAAGTTAAAATCCGTACTTTCGTATTTTTATCTGTATAAATTAATGTAATAAATTGGCTCTTAAGCCATTTTCGTTACTTTAAAGTGACATAAACGAACCCAAAAGTATTCATTTTGCCAAAAAATGTTGCAAAGTCTCAATAGGTTACTGTTGTTTGTTTAAAATGTTTAAAAAATGTAAATACTATGTACGACAAATAAGTGCGAGTAGAGCAGACATTTGTTGTACTACCGCGAGTTACGGATTTGTTGAAACTTTGGGGTATGTTTCAGGATCTCAAAATATAAATTAATTAGTTTACATTGATCGTCTATAGTATATAACATACACATAATAAAAGTAAAAGAATCATCATTCCATAACTTTCATTTTAATTATAAAATAGTAGTTTCCGATACAGGGGGCGTAAAGGGATACTTCAACAATTTGTCACACTGGGCTCGACGTTTGATTGACTTGTGTAATACTGGATTCTGAGAAAAGCGAATGAAAGCTCAGGTATTCGAATTTTATCAAGTGCACTCAATGTTTGATTAACTGTGTTGGTAATTGATATTACTGAATTCCCGAAGAAGCAAAGGAAATACTATTTTTCTTTTTTTGTCGAGTATATTTGATTATCTTTGTTGGTAATTGACAATGACGAATTCCCGGGTAAGCAAAGGAAAGATCAAATTTTCTTCTTTTATCAAGTGCACTAAATATTTGATTGACTTTGTTGGTAATTGATAATAAAGAATTCCCGGACAAGCAAAGGAAAGCTCGAATTGTCTATACTCTTGGAGGAGTTTTACATACATATGAGAAAGAGATATGAACGGTCTTAAATATAAAAATATTTCTGGAAAAATTGTTGAGAAGCAGAAACATTTTGAATCATTTTTTTCTTCTATATCTTTAATTGTTAAAAAAAAGATAAAATTGAAGCGTTTTTCGCTTACTTTTATAATTATTTCTGTTCGTTATTGTAAGGTATTTGCAGAGTAATCACAGAGTGAAAAAATATTGTCCACTTTATTTATTTACTATGAAGCTTTAGAATAGGATGTTATGTAAATTTAAAGTGTAACTAAAAGAAGAAACAATTTTATATAGAATCAATATAAATTGATTTCATTGTGATTCTTGAAATCATTTAAAATCGTCACGAAATCGATTCACTTTTGCAATTACTCCCACACCAGTTTCTCAAGTGAGTAGCCCCTCGGTAAATACTCGTAACGTTCTAAACATTGAGCTGCTGTTCTGCCAATAATGGGTGCTATTATGCGCCAGTGTGTTGGCATTAACTTGGCCAAATGCAAAAGCTTTTCGTCTTCTTCTCTGCTCCATTTTGTCTTTTTGATACTTGAATCCAACTATTCGAACCATCGAGCTTTGCATTATTCGGCAGATTTCCTATGGAGAAGGGAAGCAATACGACTCCATTGATTCTTATCATATTTCATTACAGCGGCTTTAAGGATTTCATCCTAAAAAAAAAATAGTTAATTGATAAGTTTTATCAATAATAAAATTAGTTTAAGTGAATCACTAAACTTCTTAAATATTTGTAAATTATAATAAAAATAGACTAAGTATGTAATTTTAAAGTTAAAAACGCACCTCGGTGTTGCGCCAAACGCCGCCTTTTATCATAATTCGCGGCATTTTGACGTTTGGTAAGTATGTAGGAATAGGTGGACTGATCGGTGCGGAACAGCGTTGGTCTTGGTTTATCCAAAAATGTACGCTTGCAGTTCATGACTGTAGACTTGTGGCGCCCCGGCGGCGCATAGCGGAAACTGACGCGCGAGTATCAAAATTTTGACGAATGAACTTACGTTTGACGCATAAATAATCCTTTTTTAATTCAAATAATTCATATAATCATACTTCCATTGTAATTTAAGATTCTAATAATATTTTTTTTTATATAATAATATATTTTCCGAGGTGTGGGGATGGTAAGGCGTCCCAACTGTTAATTAAATGATTAAGATCATCAAGATTCTAATAACATTTTTATTTTGTATTAAATCATAATGACGATATGTTTTTGTGTCTCAAGTTGATACTTTTTAAAAAAATTACAAGATTATGTTTTTATTTACAGATAATAAATAACTTTGATTCATGCTATCAAAATGTGTTTTCATTTTTAATAATTCTAATCCTAATCCTCATCCTCAATAATAATAATAATAATTTTCAATTAAACTATTTTAATAGGCCCAATACATTTTTACTGTACTATTTTTAATGACGTACACTGTTAGAAAATTTCCATATATATAAAGATATACTGTATTTACATTTTGAGTTTCCAAATGTACACATTGTATTATACGTACGACCGCGCCTAATAATATCTCGGTTGTCCTTCCATGTACCTATATACGCTCACGTGCACACACACATACACACACTTTGCAAGAAGAAAGAAAAACGTGAAAAACGACGAAAATAATCAGTCGGAGCGTCGCCCGTCGCGAGGCAATAACCGCATCTATATAGTATATACACCTTATATACAACATCAGCTGCTTTTGTAGTCGCAATCTTACATTTTTTATAAAGTAAGATAATTCCCATATTGTAATACATCAAAGGTACACAATTATCCATACAAATCGCCCGCCGCTATATAAGTAGATATATATATAGCCGCGAGGCGCGAGTAACTGTCGTCGTGTCTCGTGGGAACAGGCCCATCATATCATGCGCACCTTTGCGTTTATATATGCACGAAACGCGTCCAGCTTGAGTTGCTCAGCTGTTTTGAAGGGGCGAAGTGAGAGAGAGAGAGAACACATATAGCGCAATTACGGAGAGCAAGTATATAGATATATACGCAACGAGACAAGAAGCGTTCGCAAGTCCAGAGCGCCTCGAGACCCGAGAGCGTATACACGACTATATACCTATATCGCTACACGTCTGCTCCGCTCTTCTATACCTTCTCTGTATCTCTATATTTCTTTCTTTTTGAACGATAACAGATTAGTTAGTATATACCTAGCAGTAGCATATATATAGCTGAAAAGAAAAGGTAATATATATATACCATATAGAGAAAAACAAAGTCTGAGGAGGTTGACGGCCAGATGTAGGTAGATCGCGACTCGTTCGTATATAATATATCCTCGCTACGTGTCCGTGTGCAGTATATATATATAATATACAGAGTGCAGTGCAATCTCGTGTGCGCCAGCGCGCTCTCTCTCTCTCTTTCCAGAGTGTACACTATATACGCGTATAAATATATATATATACACGACGTAAGAGAGAGAGGGAGAGAGAAACAGGCTTGCTGGCTGCTCGTCGTCACTCGTCCGTTGGCCCCCTCTCGGCACACCAGTATAACTCTGCGTTTGTGCGTGTAACTTCACACATATATATATATATACATTATACACACACACACACACACATATACATAGACGCGAAGTGACTCGCTTGCTTGCGCGCACAGCGCACGCAGCACGACGTTAGTTCTGTTCTCTCCTCCTCGCAGTCAGCCGTAGCAGAGAGAGAGAGAGTGAGAGAGAACAGCGCAAAGGTATATACGCGCGAGAGCAATATAATATATAAGAGAACCTTATACACGACAACGGCGTCGTTGCGAGGAGCAGCAGAACCGTGGCTTTCGCCGAGGAGGCCAGGAGATAGTCGGGTGGTCAGATCCCCGCCTGCGTACACTAGATATGAGTGAATTCAATCCTGAAGAGGTGAGTAAGAAGAATTACGATTGTCTCTCTGTGTGTGCGTGTGTGTCCGATATATACAATTGTGTGCGCTATTGCTGTTGCTGCTACATTTTTTTCTAATACTTCTTCCGTAATAAATTATGTATAAAGAAGGGGGAGGGCGAAAGGGAACGCTACATAGAGAGGAAGAGAGAGAGAGAGAGAGAGAAAGCGAACTCTCGTTTCTCAATGCATATCGAAAAACGCAGCATCGTGGTATATAGATATGGTTTTTTCTTTCGCTCTCGCTCTCTGCCCCCCCCCCCCCTCACTCCTCTTTCTCTCTCTCTCTCTCTCTCTGTCTGTCTAACGGGGGTCCTTTGTGTGTATATGTAGCGCGCAGTGTTTTCGAAGATATCGGGAAGAATATTGTAAGTGTATATAATATATAACCGACGACTATATTCACGCGCCGCGTCGAGACGGTAGTCCCTTTAATTGCTTTGTCATTATAGCAGGCACGTTTTTCTTTTTTCTTTGCAGCTCGCTCTCTCGCGCATAGCGCTCGTTCGATCTTATATAGCTGTGGTTTCGTTCCCTGCGTAACGAACAGAAGAAAGTTTTGGTTGGATTTTTAAATAACTATTGCTAAAATGGGTTTTTTTTTTGTGATGATATGGTTTTTTTTTTCATGTTTGATAGAGAAAAGAGGATTGGAGCAAATGGAAGTGAACTGAAAAAGAGATAGAAGCAAATTTATGGGATGGTTCCAAGATGAGCTTGATGCCTTTGTTCTTCCTTTTGCTGTTTCTCTCTGTCTGTCTCTCTCTCTTTCTCTCTCTGTTAAAAATAGCATCCCTTTTAGGATTTTGCTTTGCTTTGTTTTTCTTTGTTTGCAGCATTTTTCAAGGCTGCAAGCACAGCAGTTGGATTGGCATCTCTCCCTCTTTTAATTTAGGGGAGTTTGTAGTATGACTAACAATTAAAAAGACATTGTCACTGTGATTCAATATTTTTTACATATTAGATCCTTGCTTGGTGGATAAAATGAGTTGATAAAAGGATAGGCTAGGATTTTTATTAGGTTGATGTTTTTTTTAATCAAGAGTTGATTTGTACTAGTGAGAGAGAGAGAGAGAAGGAGAGAGTGACTTGGCCGAGTTCTTGTGGCCCATTTTAACAGGTGTCATTCCTAGCTATATGTGTGCCAATACGGTATTGCATACCACCTAGAAATTCTCCTCACCTCAAGCATTTATGTTCACATAACAGATTTGCATCTAAAAAGATATGAGACTCTATTGTTACCTCACAAAAAATTATTTTTACAGATAAGGCGGCGGAGATTAGCTCGCCTAGCTAATCTCAATACAACACCTCCCGCTTCCAGTACCCCAACGGCTGTTAATTCTCCAGACAATGGAGTTCCTACGCTATCAAATAGCTCAGTGGCAGGAGCATCTAGTACTCCACTGTCACCACCAGTTGCTGTACCATGTTCACCAACAACAGATCCTCTCCCACCTCCAGCACCACAGCTTCACGATAATGAAGCACCAATGGAGGTAGAGGACAGTAATTGTGACAAACAGTTCAACTCTTCTGGTGTTGATGTTGATTCTGGTATTGAGAATATGGAAGTTGAGGACTCCGATCGCAAGGAAATACCTCCCAGATCTAGAGTAAGTGTTATTTGCTCCAAAATGATATAATGGAGTTTGTGAAACTTCTGACACCTATTATAAGTTATTCTGTCTTAAATTTTAGACGACGAGTTCGAGTACAGCTGAGGTCACGTTAGAACAAGTTCACGCCGTTGTGTCGCGAGTGCTTTCCGTGTCGTGGAAAGGTTCAACGGAAGGCACGATATACCTTCCTGAGACAGCTAAAAATATAGCCGATTACAATAATACCGACATCGCTGACCTTTGCAGTCAAGCGATAATGGAGGTTCTATTCAAATTCGCTGCAGGCGAGGATCCTCTGAAGGACATTGCCGTCGACGTATCTTTAGACTGCCAAGACAGTCCGAATAGCCAAACAAGTCCACTGTTGAGTCCGATCACAGCTCAACCGTCGTCCGAAAGTTCAACGAATCAAATTAATGCCACTAATGAGGATAAATCACAACAAACGAAAAGTCTCCTTTACTTACTAGATTCTTATTCGCGCGTCGCCGTTGAAGAAAGAAATCATCCTAAGGTTTGTATACAATTATTCGAGTTAAGGTGATGTGACACCCACGCTATTATTCAATTCTGGGTTCCCGTTTTTCTCATTTAATTTTGAATTTTGAGAAAAAACTCTCTGGTACATTATAGTTCTTCACTAAACTTACAACGTACCAGAGAGTTTTTTTCTTAAAATTCAAAATTAAATGAGAAAAACGAGAACCCAGAATTGAGTAGTAGCGTGGGTATCACATCACCTTAATGTTATTTGAAATGAGTAATGAATAATTTTTTTTTATTGACTAAACTTTATGTTTTGCATGTCATCAATTTACCTTGATGCATGATGTAGCATAATTGAAAACTTCAAATTAATAATTTCGTTACGTTTGAAAGGAAACTAATTATTAATTCAAATTGAGTAAATCAAGTACCAAAAATAGTTTACAAACATTAATTATTTTTAATAATCAATGAGAAATAAAGCTGCCTGTTTTAAAACGCAATTAAAATAAAGCAGATAAACACGATGATGTATTTCGCGGAAATTTCCGTAAATTGTATTAATGATGTTTATATATAACATTTTCACTTTATTCGTTTAAAATCGTTTCTAAGAATATAATTTTGTAAACTGCATTTTACATAGAAAGTGAAAAATATATTAACATTCGACATTTACCATTATTAATAACTTCGACATTATAGGTTTTTCCAATAGTGAAAATTGAAACGTTGCCAACTCTTTTCTTCAGTTATTATAAATCGAAAAGTTCAAGGACGTCTTTGTAAATATAAATATTTATAAAGTTCTATCAAACGAATTTCGTACATGCATTTTTCAATAGAAATTAACGTTGAAAAATGATGTTTTTATCAATAGTTAATGATTTTTATAATTAAACTACCTTTACTGTGATAACGGCTAAAATAGAAAAAAAAACATTTCATTTTAGCCTTTATCACAATTTATTTATAAAAATAGCAAAACCTTGATATACTTTAGATATAGCCATTTTCTCATATTTATGAAACAAAGCTTATCAAAACCTTTCTCTGATATAGCGATCGAGCGTGCCACCTCTCTCAGAAGTCCTAGCAACACTGCGCGCCCAGTGTATTCACCACGCCAGTCTCGTTCTTCAGAACCAGTTGCCGCTCAGCCAATTTCAGCCACCGTTTCCGGGCTGTCATTCACCTCTGCTAAATTTTGTCTTGGCGCAAAATCTACCACGTGGTTTCTTACACGAGCTGGTTGCACGTACGCACACGAATAAGAAAAGCTTCACGAATATCTTCACGCCGCTATTGCAAAGCCTTTACCTGTCGATGCAGCATGCCAGTCTCGTGGGAAATACGCACAGGCGGCCGATCGAAGCACTCGAAGAGCTTATCGAGATACGTTGTGGCCCTAGTGGTAATATTGCACCGCTTTGCAGGCTAATTGCGAATCAGGTGCAGTTTCTCCCAGAGCTTATGACGTCTGCACCAGGACGCGAGCTCGCTAGGACATCGTTCATGGGACCGTTCTTATCTGTTTCGATATTCGCTGAGGATCAGCCAAAGGTGTGTATTACAGGTTCCTGTAACAAATATTTCGTTGTTTATATTCGACTTGAATTTTTTTTAATTATTGTGATAGCGCACACTGTATGTAAAAAGTTTGTAAATTGTAATTTAATGCGAGCTTTGTTATACTTAAATATAAGTAAATCATCAATATAGTAAACGCAGTATAGTATATTAATTGGTGTAAAAAATTTAATTGAATTTAATATTCTTCTAAATGAGTAAAAATGTCCACATTTTTCTTTGCGAGTCATTACTGAATATTATGTTATTTTTAGGTAGCGAAAAAATTCTTCAGCGGCAACTCGGTAACGGACAAAATGATGGTGATAACATTGCAAAACGAGATTGAGAGTATCCGCCAAACGATGCACAAGGTCATTCACGCTCTCCTTGCGAACTCAACTTGTCGCGAGACCTGCCTCGCCTATCTCGCCGCCTTGCTTCGCCATAATGACAAACGCACGCAGATTCAGACGGAAGAATCGACTTTGGCTGGCGACGGTTTTGCACTCAATCTTCTGTCAGTCTTTCAATTACTCTCAGTCAAAATTAAGCTCGACACGGTAGATCCACTCTATCCCTTTCATCCACGATCGCTCATCGACATAAAAAATGAAACCAGGCTGAAACTCACCTCGCAAGAGGTATATAAGTTTTTTCTTTTTATCATATCAGTTAATCAGTAGTTTTCTATAAATGTATTGATTATTAATAAAAATTTATATAATTATCTGTCAAGGTATCCGAATGGATTGAAGACTTAGAATCAAAAGGCCATACGTGGTCGAAGGTGAAATTCTCAACACAATGTTGGTTCCTCACTCTTCACTGCCACCATATAGGTTTGATCCCCGCGCTGCAAAAGCACCAGAACAGGCTGCGAGCACTGCGTGATCTGCAAAAAATGCTTGACGAGCTGCAGGCGACCGAGTATCAGTGGAAGTTCACGGTACATGCGCAGCGTAATGAGGAACTGATAAAGCGTTGGAAGCAACAGCTGAAACGCATGACCAGGGCGAGGGCTTGCGCAGACGCAGGCCTCATCGACCCCGCTATGTTGAGACGATCGCTGAGCTTCTATACATCGGTGGCGGAAGTGCTTCTGAAACAATTGACTGGTGTCGAGAACGTCTTCGAATTGGCGTACGACAATAATCTAGCAAACATACTGAGCTGTCGCTCAGAGACGCCAAAAGCTTTCACTGCCCTGCCAGAGTGGTATATTGAGGATATTGCTGAATTTTTGCTGTTTTCACTGACGTAAGTAGATTTGTTAAATTATTAAAGAACAAAAACATATTTTTTACTTATGATTTATTATTACTGAAATAGGTTCTGGCCTTCCGTGATGGTACAATGCGAAAATTCCATTTTAATCACCTGGTTACTGGTTTTAATATGCGCTCAAGACTGTATAAGGAATCCTTATCTAATAGCCAAATTAATAGAAGTGTTATTTGTGATAAATGGACAAGCTCAGGTACATATCTATTTGTCTATTAAAATCTGCCTGAAAAAAATATATATCGAACAATACTTAAACTATACTTATACTTTATTATTTACTTAGAAATCCCCGATGGCAAGTGACTCTCTTCACAAACAAGTGATGGCCCATCCGCTATCGGAAATGTTGCTAGCTTCCAATCTGATGAAATTTTACACTGACGTAGAAACGACCGGCTCGTCGAATGAGTTTTACGACAAGTTTTTCATCCGTTACCATATCTCCCTCATCCTTAAGTCCATGTGGGATAGCCCGGTGCACAGGACGTCGATTATACGCGAGAGCTCAAATGGCAAGCAATTCGTCAAGTTCATAAATATGTTGATGAACGACACGACCTTCCTCCTGGACGAATCACTCGAGTCCCTCAAACGTATCCACGAAGTACAGGAACTCATGCAAGATCAGACGGGCTGGGCAGCACTGTCGCAAGAGCAACAACAGTCGCGCACCAGGCAGCTTACCACTGACGAACGACAAGCGAGGTCGTACCTTACTCTCGCTAAGGAGACAGTCGCCATGTTCCATTACCTTACAATACAGATTACCGAGCCGTTTTTGCGGCCCGAACTTGCTAATAGACTGAGTGCAATGTTGAATTTCAATCTGCAGCAATTATGCGGTCCAAAATGTAAAAACTTGAAAGTCAAAAACTCGCAGAAGTATGGCTGGGAACCGAGGGAATTGCTGAGTCACATTGTTGATATTTATTTGCATCTGGACTGTAATAAATTTGCTGCGGCATTAGCTAGTGATGAGGTAGGATTTCTAGAATATTACCTTTTTTATTTAATTTGAGTACTGTAAAAATATTTACGTTTTTATTTGTTCAAACTTGTATTGATATAATTTTTTTTTGTTTCACAGAGATCATTCTCGAAAGAGTTGTTTGCTGAAGCAGCAAGCAAATTAGAAAAATCATCAATCAAATCAGTGGCAGAGGTTGAACGATTCGTTGCTCTTGCGGAAAAGGCAGCTCGAATTCAAATTGATAATCGTGCGCGCGAAGAGGATTATAATGATGCACCTGACGAATTTAAAGATCCATTGATGGGTACACTCATGGAGGAACCAGTGAAGTTACCCTCTGGCATTATTATGGATAAAGACGTCATTATCAGGCATCTGCTCAATAGTGCTACGGATCCGTTTAGCCGACAACCACTCAGTGAGGATATGCTTGCACCTAGTGAGTGATCCTTTTAAGTTCTTTTAAAGTTATATGTTATTTTGATACTTCTAAGAGTTAGTTGCATGAATTAAATTACCTATTGAGAATGTAATATGTGCTAACAATTATATTTCATTTCTTTATTTACAGTGAGTGAACTGAAAGCAAGAATATCAGAATGGAAGCAGCAGAAAAATACGTCTACTGACGTATAAGAATCATCAATTGAAGGAGTAAATGAACGTAACTGAATGTGTGGTATATTCGATAATACTTGACAGTGTTCAGTTTGACACATCTAAATCAAGTATCACGCAATGGTGGACAGTGCATTTTTTTCATCTTGATAAATAAAAAGCACGGATACAAACAAAATCTAGTGCACGTGATCTCTCGTGATTGTGCTGTAATTATGATCATAAATTTGCTGTTTTTTATACGTCAAAAAAAGAAGAATAACGGATGCGATACAGACTTGAGCTAACAAACTGCCAATATTACTCGAACCGCATATAAAAGTTAGAATTATGTAAATATTAAGAGTAGGTTAAGTGCGTAGTAGATAATATTGAATTTATATAGCTATAATTGAGATCTGTTTTGTGGTACTTGGAAAAATGAAGCTTATGTTCGAAAACAAAGAAATTATAATGGATGGGACAAGATGCGTTATTTAAATTTTTAAGGAAAAATAAATTGTACATTCTTTTTTAACTAGACTTCGATCTGAAAATTATTGTAAAAATTAGGAAAAAAATAATTTTCAGTTTTCACTAAAAATATACTTTGAAAAATGGAAATAATTCAATACCGAGAAACTTGATTTTGTAGTACTCTTTTTGCTATTTGTAATTACATTTTTTTTTTATTCAATTTTAGAATACAAAAAGTTTGTACTTTATAAAGGATTGCAAAATTAGTATAGAAACTCATTCTTCATACAAATATTTCTGCCCAGATAAATTAAAGATATAAAACTGCCTCAAATATGTCCACTTGTCAATAGTCAGCATTTAATGCTAATTTATTGCAAAAAATATAAATTTTTGTAAATTGATTATACAATTTAGACTTTTTATAAAATGAAGAATTTGTTTCATTCAAATGAAGTATATCTTTCTTAATAAACTATAAAACAATTTTAAAATTTTTCATTAAACAGTTTTTTAACGTTTCTTTAAACATTTATTTTGTGGAAATCGTTAATTTGTATAATATTGGTTGTAATTATCAGAATTTAATAAACTGAAGTTTTGATTTATTTTGTAAGATATATAGAAATGTAAATTTAAATATAGTTAATGCTATTAACGAAGAAAAAACATAATTGTAATAAAACTGCATTATTATTGCAATGCCTTTTGATACTTTATTAGATATAATTAAAATTGTATTTACTTAATACTTTGACATTTTTATGCATTTAATTGAAACATTTTATTTTAATTTTCTCGGTATAAATACATCCATTGTTACTACATTAACAATCTGCTTTTAGCAGATATTTACGAGAAGAAAATTTTTTTGAATTATTATGTACATAATCAAAACTAAAAAAAAATGTAATTGGCAAATAAATACTAACTTAAAATTTATTTTGTCGAAAATAGTTTATTAAAAACTAAACGAAATTTTATTATTTTATATACATTTCGAATACTTATAAAAAAAAATTCTAATGTAGTAATGGTTTGAGTCATTTTCATAAAACCATGCATATATGCTAGAAAAAAACTGCGTTTTGAAAATATAAAAAGAAAAACCTAAAATTGAAATCTTATTAATGAAGTATTAACCTAAACAAGATATTTTATTGTTCTAATTGCGATCCTAACTTAAACTAATGAACACGTCAAGTGATCAAAATGAGACGTTTTTTTTGGTAGAATTAAATTATTTGTGCAATAATCTGCCCCTAATGCCTCTTCTATAAATGCCACAGTTAACTCCTCGAACTGGTTGTCCACGCAGAGACCTTAAAAGATTTTGACCCCTTCCAATGCCCATATCACTTGTAATTGACTGCAAATCATCTTCAATGTCTTGAGTACTTATATCCAACATCATTGACTCAGAATAGCCATAAGGACGACGTAATGTTGAATTGAATCGTTTTGTTATAACAGCATTGCTAAAACAAATATATATAAGTAAATTTATTTTATAAAATAATTCTGTGACTCCGAGGCATAACGACGCAAGCCCATTTTTTTTTCTTTTCTTTTTTTTTTTAAATCAGAAAAACCTTGGATTTTGTATCTTTAAATGAGTCTTTTTCATTTAAACTGTAGGTAGTAGCTAAAATATTGCCCTAAAGCTACGGTATATGGAAAACGTAACAACATAAGTCGATTTTTCAAATTTAGTGCGCGGAATGACAACATAGGTCCAGCAGTGATTTATCTTATTCAAACTAAATGAATATAAAAATTATTTCATATAAAATATATACAATAACTAGATAAAATTTATAATTTTTCGACACTCTGTGCGGAAAGTTAGTTTTTCCACACACTCAGCAAAAACCGTGTGTTCAAAATCTGACGTTCCCGCACTTGTATCGTAATGTACTATTACAAACGTTAAGTACCTAAACGTGAGCATTTTGAAAGTTAGTTCATAATACTTGTTTTCTTTTACGAAATAAAAAAAATGCTTTTTAATTTATCACGAATTCAAGTTGTATTATTTTTATCATAATTATTCGTTGATTAATTGTGAATTTTTATCCAAATTCATAATTAAATTAATGAAAATGATCGTAAAATAAAAGAGAACAGGACTATTAGATAAGTCCAAGTACCCGGCATAACGACATAACTTCATACTTATTCGAATTTTCACGAAGGAGAAAATGTATAACCTGGTCATACCACCGTGTAAATATTTGTTTTAAATGTATTAATTGATTACTACAGTATCGCGGCCTATCTCGTTTATTCCGATCTTACGAATAAGTTTGAACATTGAAACCTATTTTTATCAGAAACTCCAAAAGTGAACTTACGTCGTTATGCCTCGGAGCCACCGAATTCAAAACTTTATAAAGAAAAATAATCATAAAATTGCACGAATCAAAACATACCCTCTAACAGAAGCAATATTTGTATACTGCTTCACATTGACAGATTCAAATGTAGGTCCATTGTAAGAATTGCTAGTATTTGCTGATTCATATTCTTCATCCCAAACTTCGCTATTATCAAATTTAGATTCAACTTCTGAATCTACTGTTGGTATTCTTCCAAAATGAGTATCTAAGATAAACAAAAATCAGTTTAAAAAGTTATAATTAAAAATTGTAAATTTTGTAAATATAATATTGAATAATGAAAAAATTTACTAAGAATTCATTAATTTTAATTATATTATTATGTATTTATTTTGTTTTTGTGTAAAGATTATGAATAACCTACTAATATTGTGATCAGTTATACATACCAGAAGTTCCGTGAATAAACGACAATTTCATTGGACATTGAGCTACATGATCTGTCATTTCATGCTCAAAAAGACGATGTGTAGCATCATAAGGGCATTGTTGTTTATAATCTGGTGGATAATTCTTGGAAACAAAAAAAAAAGTGGTTTGAAACAATTTTTATATAAATAAATATTTAATATAAAAACAAATGATAAAAATAAAATACTTACTTTCTCACATTTGACAAGATGTTTTTGTATTCTCGAACGAGGAATTGTATGACTTTCGTTGTACGGGCATATTATTATAGGATCAACATCTAATCTCACAGGAATCGACATTTTAACCGATTTTATTTACGTTCTTTCTCTAAAATACTTTAAAGTACAAACTGCAAATTATATGCTCTTCGAAATTTCTTCCGTTCAGGACAAAGCTTTGAAGAGAACTGAGAAAAGCCGGACAGCACACGTGCCGGTGCGTTGAATACAATGCGCAACACTGCAAGTCTGCTACCTTGATAAAATTTAATACCCTTCGCCTTTTCCACACATACATGAGATGGGTCGTGTTTCGCGACTCGTCATTCTTCAAATCTTGTAGAACATATTACTCATTGGTCTATTTTTGCAAACACCATATAAATTTTAACAAATCAGCAACGCAGATTACAAGAATTTGAGAATGATCATGTAACGCGACGTCTCTTGTGGACCGTGCGTGAACTTCACAAAGAGAATGTTTACAAGCGGCAGCGTGTCTTCAGGTTAGGTTGGATCGTCACAGGCTGTCGTGTGAAAATTTGGTCTCTTCTACGAAAAGGTCAAAAAATATATCACATATACCTACACGAATGTCACGAATGTTGCTATACATATATTTATTAAGTTACGGAACGATTACGTAAACAATTTTTATAAGAAAATTTAATAATCTGTTTATTACTTGTCATCAAATGACTTGTAAATGTTTATTTAATGAAATTATTTATAATAATAACGGCAACCTGTTGAACATTATTCTTCACGCTTTCTATAGTAAATACAAATGGCAACTAAAATTATCCGCTAAATATGAATTATTAACACTTTTATTTCAATTGAAATAATATTTAAGTTGAAATTACAAAAGTTTTTTCATATTTTCTGACGTGTTTTAATTCTTTATAATGTAATTTGATGAAATTCAAATTTTTTAATTTACATATTTATTATTATATAACGTATTTATATATATATATATATATAAAATTATAATACATATATAAATACTGTAAAAATTGTATACTTTGATTATTTTTGTTAAAAAATTGTATTTATGCTATGTAAAAAAGTGTTTCATTGTGTTAATATAAAATTTAATAAAATCAATTAAATATTTAAAGAAAAATTATTTAATTTATAGATTCACATTATATATATAACTGTAATAGGTATACAAACATCCTTAATTCTCATACAGTTGGAATCCAAAAAAATACACAATAAGATTATAATTCATGCAAATAAGAATTTATAATTACGTACTTTATTATTTTAATATTCATTGAGGTAAATGAAAAGTCATTGAGATTTAGAAAATATATTTGTTATATTCTTCATTAAAATTTTCAAATAATACTCTTACAAAATTTTTTGAAAGTTATAAATAAAATATATGTTAAGACATAAATTTGATAAGACATAATTCTTTTTTTTTTATTTCAATGTTAAAACAGTGTAAGTACAATATTATTTATATGTAAATTTATATTTTATATAATACAAAAAGATTTATTGATATAAAGCACTGATAAAATGCATTGACAGTTTTAAATTAGTTACTATAAAATTAATTAACAAAACAAAAATATAAAAAAAAAAACAATTTTTATATTTGATAAATAATATAATAAAATTGTCTTATACTTGTTTAAGGAAGAACACAGAGATGTTATTTATAGAAAATTGAAACATAATATTAAGCTTTTATAATGGAAAATAATAATTATTACAAATACAAATGATTTTTTTGATAAGTTTATTGAAAATGCTGGAAAAGATTTTTCCAACAATGATTCAAAGCACCATTGCATTCTTGCAATTTTCTTAACGTCCCTCCACATACGAAATGATTATTTTACAAAATTTTAGTAAATCCTTGATCCAGTTTTTTTATAATAAATATCTCTTCACAAACGTGATAAAACAAGTTATTACGTTATCATTCCTTATTTTCTTGTTGCTTATAGTCGCTATTGAATTTTAAAGAATTTAAAAGGTACAGAAATAATTTGTTTTTGGTTCATCAGACAATTATTAACAAGTTCAGTGCTATATATGCCATGTGTAGCTTGTGATTTTTCAGAAATTATTTTAAAAATGCTCATAAAATTATTAATACAATTTTGTAGAGAATTTACCAATATACATCTGATTTGCATATAAAACTATATTATTTAAATGACAATATTGCAATATACAAAATTTTTACCCTAGTGCTAAACTTGTTAAAGAACTTGTCAAATGTATTTGTCATACAAAGGAACCATTTTTATACAATAATACAAACAAAAAGTAACAGTACCTAAGTCATTAAAGATTTAGAATTAGCAATTCCTCTGAATGATTGAACACATTTCTAGAAATCTAAGTAAAAATTGTGATGTAAATGTAAAATCACTGTTTTGGCCTCATGACATTTTCTAGATCCAGTCACATTGTCATAGTATTAAGTTTGGACCTAGTAAAATAATTATATTTTGAAAAAATGTTATTATATAAATCATTGATATTTTATACTCTCTATACAAAAATTACACTTTAGACTTCAGTCTTAAGTGCTTAGATGATATTGTATTTTAATCAAAGTTATTAACACGTTTTTTATGATTTTGAAAATGTTTTTTTTTTCTTTTTATAAAGATGAATAATTAGGCAATGACAATCAAGAGTTAAAATCATTTTTCAATGTTATTTTCTGCAGCTGCTTTTGCTCAGTAGGAGCATTTTTAAGCACTGAAATTGTGCCGCTGACAAAAGTACTGTTGCTCTTGCAACTTTTAAACAGGTTGTAAGTAAGGAAGTCGATCAATTTGTAAACAAGCAACAATATACAAAATTCCCAGATATAGATTTAGGCTAGCAGTTCGCTTTGGAACATCATGAATGGTGTTTGGATTTCTAAATCTTTTTTCTATTCTAAATGCTGTTGGTAATGTCACCAGTGGTAGCAGGAACCAAACAGAACATCTGAGTGCAAGCACCACAAAAGTTACGTATGGTGAAAAAAGTAAAAACGCATATAAAACATGTGATGCAGTGTAGCCTATTAAAATGGCAAGTGTTACTATGCCTGCCTTCTTATCACTCTCAAGATCTCGAGTGTTATTACTATGCAATATAGCTTCTGTATTAAGAGCTAGTGGTATCGCATAGTATATTGTGTACCACTCAACGTAACCTGTCTGCGCCATAAAAGCAAACAGGACGGATATTGGACCAAAAATAATGAGTATCAAAACATCTCCAAGAGCGATATATTTAAGTCCAATGCCTCCTGTATAGAGAAACGAGGAAGATAAACCTCCAAAGTAGACCAGTGCAAGATGCTCCATCTTGCCCGGTGACAGTGTCGCCAGTAGAACAAAACCCAGGCATCCAGCGGCATAAAGCCAGGCTCCAAGAGAGACCAATTCATCCTGGGAAAGCAATTGATCCACTAGAATCCTATCGTCACTTTTGCGACTGTCCACACCCTTAATATAATCGAAATACGTGTTGACGACATTGCCGGCACCGTGCACACAAGCCACCGTAAACAGAGTCAGCACTAGGGTTATCCAGCTGAGTCCAGACATGCCCGTAAGTTTGTAGGCCAGCGCCGAACCGAGCATCGTCGGTATCAGCGAGGCGCTCAGCGACCAGGGCCTGATCGCGAACAGGTACGAGGAGAGTTTCATCAGGGGCGACGACGAGCCTGATGACGACGTCGACGTCGTTGACCTCGTTGGAGAGCATTTCTCCTGCTTATCGTTCGGCACTCCGTTTGGTATCATTGACCCCGAATCTGTAAATCGTTAAAACAACCAATATCAGCGATCGTGACTACCACTATACCCACCTGGTGCTACGAAAAGTAATAAAAATAACAAAAAAAAACAAGAAACACAAACAAAAGTTACAGAAACGAGCCACGTACTTAATATCCGTCCAGGGGATCCAGAAGCGGGTATATAGGATTAGGCGGAAGATCCGTCGATTTCTTCTCGCTCTCGGTTTGGCAACAGCAGCAGCAGCCAGCCACAGAAGCAGCAGCGGGAGCCTGCGGTGCAGAGGTTAGGTGACGACGGTGCACGGTTCCATGCCTCTCGTTTCCACTGGCTCGAGCGCCCGATTCATATCCAGATATCGCGCGCGCCTCGTTTACGAGCACCTGTCACGCGTATAGTGCGCAAAATCAACAACGGCGCATCTCTCACTTCACGCTGACTTTCTATGTTTTCTTCTATAGGTAAACGTTATTCCTCCCTCTCTCTCTCTTTTTATTATTGTACATACCCTTCGCGCGCGCACTGATCCAGGAGTAGGTATATAGGTATATATCATACACGTTCGATGAACCTGTGCACGCAGATATTAAGTGGTTCGAATTCCGATCGGTCGCATAGGTACACACTGTGCCGCGCGGCAGGGGATGACGACGACGTTTGTCTTTAATATACTTATACTGCTGCGTGTTATTCGTGTTATGTGTGTATATACGCGGCGAAGGCGCGCTCTGCTTACATGTTGCACACGCGAGTGAGAGAGAGAGAGAGAGAGAGAAGGAAACTGCTGCGTGTCTGTCTGGCAGGTCGGTCTCTCTGCGGCTGTCCGCTGTCCTGTCCTCTCCGTATGATCTCTCCGACGAGCTGTAAGCGCGCGCGCGCGCGACTTTGGTGACGTGTAGGTAGCGCGCGTGTATACGCGTATATAGCATATATATATATATATACAATATTGGAGAAAAGGAAATTCCGTATGCCGAAGCTATATCAGAGTGCCATAGCCGTGCTCTATTGCCGTCGTCTGCGTTCGCGTGCAGATATCTATCATGGGTGCGGAATTTCTCTCCGTCCGTATAAAGTATGCACCATGATACGAAGAACTAGAGATAGTTTGATGAAAGTTCCGTGTATTCGGATTGACGCCATACTTTTCTCTTTGCGAGGTTACTAACGCCATCTACGCATATGTCCGATAAGGGGCCAGGGGGTAATAAGAATTTAAGAAAAAAAAAAGGATGCAGAAAGTCGTCGACCGGCGTGCTATGCGGACGTAAGAAAAATAGAGTATTTTCTAACGTAGGTATACTGTACACTTGCTATATAGCATCAGACACCGATGGGTTGACTATAAGGTGCATATTGGTAGATATTCAGTGCAGTTGAAAAGAAATTTTTTTATATAAAATAATGTAAGCTACTCTACGCTTTCGTCCTTTTCTGTTTTAGCACGCGCATGCTCACTTCTGAGCTCTATAGCAGTACGTCCAAGGCATCATTTTTGCGTACCCACGTGTGGCGTGTTTACAGCTAAAAATGACCAATTTGTCGTCTTTAATTCCGTAGCATCGGAGAAAAAAAAGTTATTCAGATTTTTACCTGCACCAGCTGACAAAAATACCATCAAAATGGTGAAGGAACAATATAGGGAAACGGACGTGGCCCGTAAAATATCTCACGTATCGTTTGGGGTAGACAGCAGGCATAATATTAAGCAACAGGCTCACTTGCATGTTGTTGCTAAGAATCTTTATAATCAGGATAATGGACACACACCACTCGCCTATGGTCTTCTGGACAAAAGAATGGGGACATGCTCCAATGCCAATAATTGTACTACCTGTGAAAAATCACTCAACGAGTGTATCGGTCACTTTGGTTACGTTGACTTGGAACTTCCAGTGTTTCACGTTGGATACTTCAGAGCAATTATTGGAATTTTGCAGATGATTTGTAAAAAGTGTTCTCATGTCATGCTCAATCCTAAAGATAAGAAGTCATATCTCGATCGTGTATTAAATCCTAATTTAAGTTATTTGACTAGAAAAGCTTTAAGAAAACAGATTATGGAAAAAGCTAAAAAGTGCAGTATTTGTCCTCAATGCGGAGCACTAAATGGAACAGTTAAGAAAGCTGGTCTTCTTAAGATTGTCCATGAAAAGTATAAGTCAAAGAAAACTTCAGATCCTGTTGTACAAGAAAAATTGACTGAATATCAAAGAGTTTTAGAGGATAACAAAGAATTAGAAAGTATCTTACAGGCAGGACTTGTATCCATTCTGAATCCACTGGAAGTTTTGGGTCTTCTTGAACGTATACCAGAAAGAGATATTCCTCTTTTAATGATGAATCCTGAGTGCAGTGTGCCCAAGGATTTAATTTTAACAAGAATACCTGTACCACCTATTTCTATTCGACCTAGCATTGTATCTGATTTAAAGGCTGGAACTAATGAAGATAACTTGACTATGAAGCTGACTGAAATTTTATTTATAAATGATGCAATCCAAAGGCATAGACAATGTGGTATGAAAATTCAAATGTACAATGAAGATTGGGAATTTTTACAATTACATTGTGCACTATATATTAATAGTGAAATGTCTGGAATCCCATTAAACATGCAACCTAAAAAATCAGGTAGAGGACTTGTACAAAGACTGAAAGGTAAACAAGGTAGATTCAGAGGTAATTTATCCGGTAAAAGAGTTGACTTTTCTAGTCGAACTGTTATATCACCTGATCCAAATCTGCGTATTGATCAAGTTGGTGTGCCCATACATGTAGCCAAAATTTTAACTTATCCTGAAAGAGTTAACAAGTGTAATATAGAACTTATGCGTCGTTTAATTTTAAATGGACCTGATGTACATCCTGGAGCCAATTTTGTTGTAGAAGGAAAAACAAAGTTTAGAAAATTTTTAAGATATGGTAACAGACAAAAAATTGCACAAGATTTGCAATTTGGTGATACTGTTGAAAGACACTTACGTGATGATGATGTAGTACTTTTTAACAGACAGCCTTCACTACATAAACTAAGTATAATGGCTCACAAGGCAAAGGTATTAGAAAATCGTACCTTTAGATTTAATGAGTGTGTCTGTACCCCATATAATGCCGATTTTGATGGAGATGAAATGAATTTACATTTGCCACAAACTGAAGAAGCAAGAGCAGAAGCATTAGTACTTATGGGAAATAAGTCAAATTTAGTAACTCCAAGAAATGGTGAATTATTAATTGCAGCAACTCAAGATTTTATAACAGGTGGTTATCTTTTAACTCAAAAAGATACTTTTTTAAACAAAGCTCAAGTATGTCAATTGGTATGTTGTCTATGTGCTGGTGCAGATTCAAATATGCGTATTGATCTTCCAAAACCAGCTATTCTCAAGCCAGCTGTTTTGTGGACTGGAAAGCAAGTTTTCAGTTTGATTTTAAGACCCAATGAAAAATGCCCTGTAAAAGCTAATTTAAAAACTAAAGGGAGAGCATACACTAGTAATGAAGAATTATGTATCAATGATTCATATGTAATAATAAGAAATTCTGAACTTTTAGCTGGTTCAATGGATAAGTCAACATTAGGTTCTGGATCTAAGCAAAATATATTTTATATACTTCTTCGTGATTGGGGTGAAGATATATCTGCACTTGTTATGTGGCGTTTATCTAGAATAGCTAGTTATTATCTTATGAATAGAGGATTCTCTATTGGTATTGGTGATGTCACACCAGGATACAGTTTATTAAAAGCAAAACAAGAACTTCTTAATAATGGTTACAAGAAGTGTACAGAATATATTCAAAAAATGGAAGCTGGCAAGTTACCTTGTCAACCTGGATGTACTGAAGAAGAATCACTTGAAGCTATGATTTTAAAGGAACTTTCTGTAATTCGAGACCATGCTGGTAAAGTGTGTTTGAAAGAACTCCATCCTAGTAACAGTCCACTCGTAATGGCCCTTTCTGGTTCTAAAGGAAGTTTTATTAATATATCTCAGATGATTGCTTGTGTAGGACAACAAGCTATTAGTGGTCATCGTGTCCCTAATGGTTTTGAGGACAGAGCTCTACCCCATTTTGAAAAGTACTCCAAGATTCCTGCTGCAAAAGGTTTTGTTGAAAATTCTTTCTATTCTGGTTTAACACCAACAGAATTTTTCTTCCATACTATGGGTGGAAGAGAAGGTCTTGTAGATACAGCTGTAAAAACAGCTGAAACTGGATACATGCAGAGAAGATTGGTGAAAAGTTTAGAAGATCTTGGACTGCATTATGATATGACAGTCAGAAATTCAACAGGTGATGTAATTCAATTTCTTTATGGGGGTGATGCTATGGATCCAACTTACATGGAAGGAAAAGATTGTCCAGTTGATTATAAAAGAGTACTTGATGATATTAAATCTAGATCAACTTACAGTAATGAAGATCCTCTAGATGGTCCTAGTATTATAAAAGCCACATCTGAATTATTAACTTCAGAAGAATATGCTTGTCTGAGTGAAGAATTTAAACAAGAATTAGGACAATTTTTAAAATCAGTTGCAATAAAAATTGCTAGAATTCGGCAGCATATAAAAACAGATGCTCCAGTCAATAAATACATTGAACGTTTAACAGTTTCTCAGTTGGTTGAGTTTATTCATACATGTAAAGAAAAATATATGAGAGCAAAAATTGAGCCTGGCACTGCAGTTGGTGCCTTAGCAGCACAAAGTATTGGTGAACCTGGTACTCAAATGACACTCAAAACTTTCCATTTTGCTGGAGTAGCTTCGATGAACATTACACAGGGTGTACCTCGTATCAAAGAAATTATCAATGCCAATCCAAAAATTAGTACTCCAATTATAACAGCTGCTTTAGAAGATGATACTGATCCTGAATATGCTAGAAGGGTAAAGAGTCGTATAGAGAAGACTACATTAGGTGAAATAACAGAATATATTGAAGAAGTTTACCTACCAGATGATTGTTTCTTACTACTTAAGATAGATGTTGACAGAATTAAACTCCTGAAATTAGAAGTAGATGTAAATTCTATTCGTTATTCACTTTGTACATCAAAAGTCAAATTGCATCCAAAACAAGTAGTGATCCAAGGAGATTCTATCATTACAATTTACCCAAATAAACAAAAGAACAATCTAAGTCACGCTTTGACTCTAATGAAAGATAGTATTCCTAATGTTATTGTTAAGGGAATTGCATCTGTTTCAAGGGCAGTAATACACAATGATGATTCATCTGGAAAAACACGATACAAATTATTTGTTGAAGGTGACAACATGCGTGATGTAATGGCCACTTTAGGAATTAAAGGTTCTAAAACTACTTCTAATAATACAATTGAAGTTTTCAAGACACTGGGTATTGAAGCAGCTAGAGCCACCATTATGACTGAAATCAAATTAGTCATGGAAAATCACGGTATGAGTATTGATCGTAGACATCCAATGCTTGTAGCTGATTTAATGACTAGCAGAGGAGAAGTTTTGGGTATCACTAGACAAGGTTTAGCAAAGATGAAAGAATCTGTTTTGAATTTAGCTTCTTTTGAAAAAACTGCTGACCATCTCTTTGATGCAGCTTTTTATGGACAAAAGGATGCAATTTGTGGAGTGTCAGAATCTATTATCATGGGTATACCCATTCCAGTTGGTACTGGAATTTTTAAACTTCTCCATAAAGCAGAAAAAGATCCGGTTGTACCAAGGACTTTATTATTTGATTCTGCAGTACACCACAAAAAAGTCAATACGTAACATTTTATTTACATTTGAACTGTAAAATAAAATGTACAAATCGTCATCTTTTATGTATATTCAAATCTTAGCTTTTATTAAACTATGTATTTTTCAACTTTCTGTACAAAAATAAATATTTTATATTTGTTTATAATTCTAAAACGATTTATTTTTTATTGACCTTAATCTACTCTCCTAAAAACATGAAACACTTCAAAAAAATTTTTTTAACATTCTTCATTTATTGTTTATTTGCAAAAAAGCATTGTAGTATATTTCTATAAAATTTAAAAACCGAGTTTCTCAGTTTAAATTTAAAATGTGTTTAATTCTCAACCAATCACAAATTAAAAACCTGCTGGCTATTCGGAACTCTTGTAAAATGAACTACAGGAGTACAGTATAGCAGCTGATTTGTACAAGCGCGATAATTCAATTTGGAATTATTTTGCTTATTAAACTTTAAAAATCCATTTATAACTTGATAAAAAAAATTATTAATTTGAAATTATAATTTGTTTATAAAAAATTTTGCAATGGAATGTACCTCTTAAATATTTTTATTTTAATGTAAATGTTAAAATTTAAATAAGTCAAAGATATGACGACTATACGCACATAACACAAATAATAATCAACAGCAGCAAATTGCATTATAAACAAAAAAATGCAAATTAAAATGTAGAAATAACAATAACAACAATTGAATATACATTCTAGATAATTGTCACAGTAAACAAAACAACCCGCAAGTGCTTAATACACGTTGCTTGCACTGTTGCCGAATAAACGAAAGTACTTAAGATATATTCGTGAGAAACGTCGCTGTTCTTTTTTCCTCGTAATCGCTGCTCTGCATCGGCCGCTGAAGCGGCGGCGCGAGCGCGCGCGTGGATATATATCGAGTGATGTCGCACGGTGCACATACACACACACACACACCGATTTAGAGAGGCCAATAAAAGCACCAGGAAAAGCTCAAATCCTTTGTTCTCACTCGGCGCAGCTTTTATTCATGATTCCAACGTGATATTAGATCGGCATTTAATTAACTTAGTGTAGAAGAAAAAATTAGCGATAAGAAAAATGTTTCCCACGGAGATTTGGGAAACAATTTTGGAAAATACTGAAGCCGCTACACTCGTTCGCTTGCGAACTGTTAACCGTACCTGGAATACGATAATCACGAAACATCTGCAGGTAAACCATAAATCGTAAAAATTATGTGGTAATTTAAAATTATTAACTTAATGAGGTTGAAAATTTTGCTATGTTTATGTTTTGATAACTGTCAGACAAAGGATATAATGTGGCATTTAATGTTCGCGTGTGTTTTTAAATGGAATTCCAGGAATCAGATGCTTGGTACAGGCAATGCAGAAATGATATACCAGAAAAATACTGGCTGTTGTTGTTGGAGAATTCTTTTCATTTAAACAGCCTTTATAGACAAAACAACATAAACACTAAAAATGAAAGGTACAATTCGAAAATTTGGTTGACAATGTACAGAGCTTGGATAAAGTGGTGTAATGTGCAAAATTATAATGTGGAAACTATCAGTGAATTTACACCTATTCTTGATCATCGACCATCTGAACGAATAACATGCTGTGCTGTATTAGGTTTGTTAATAGTAACATTTCAATGTAAATTTGAAACATATGAGATATCGTTTATCATTCACTTTTTAGGACAATTGGTTGCTGTTGGTTCTACAGAAGGTTACATCAGGATATACAACTTACGTACAAATAAACTCGTATTTAGAGTTGATCAGTATGAACAAGTTTTAGATTTGAAGTTGTGTGTACAAGGTTTGTATACTACTAAAAGAATTTACATTTAAAGAAATTAAGTTTAAATGTAGAATAAATTTTTCAGGAAAAAATTATGATAAAATTGTGTTAATTTCAAGTTCAGTTTATAATAAAATTAGAATATGGGATATATCTTGTCAGAAAAGTTTAATGCACAGATCTGGTGATGTGATATGGTAAGATTATTTATTCAAATATATCTTATATAATTAGTCTAACTAATCATCTTTTCAGTGCTGGATATGGATATTATTGTACAACAATGTGCCATGATAAAATTCATGTAAATGATGCCTCAACAGAAGATTGCTTTCCAACTAGACTGTTCATAAAAGATTTTAATAATGCAAAATCTAGTAGAAGTCATCAAAGTTCATCAAATATCATGAAATATGTTAATATGATAATTAATAAGCATCAAGTAAGTCAAGCCTTAGATTATACTAGATTAAATAATCTTAATATTTATTAATGTTTTCTTCCTTACTTATAGCTGTGCTTTTGGACTGACACTGGTCTATTTTGTGAATTTGACTTACGAGAGCTTAATCAATCTGTCAAATTTTTATACACACCAGATGTTACCCATATTGGAATACCAAAAAATCAATTAGTTCGACATTATTATTTATTTAATCCTTATGTTGCATTTTGTGTTACAGGTATCTATTAAATATATTCAGATAAAATAATCTTTTAAAAATTCTATTTCTATAATTTCATCTTGTATTTACAGAAAAAGGAAATTTAGGCATATCAGTTAACAAAAGCAAATGGCAAATGTACAATGTATTTCCTTTCTTGGAAGGAGTAGTTACAGCCATTCTGTATTATGTCAGAATATTAGTAATTGGATTAGACTCAGGTAAAATTTTTTATCATTAATTTATATGACTATAGACTTTTATAAAAAATATTTTAAAATTTATTATATCTTTCATAGGAGATATATGTCTATATTCTATTGAAAATGAGACATCTTTGAAGACAATTGATTTTAAATCTAAAAAATCAAAAAGAATTAACATATCATCTGAACCAATAGTTTCTGTAAATATAATGGAAATTTCTGGTGACCAAAGATTATTAGTTACTACAAAAAGTACTGTTTATCATATCAAATTTGATTGTATGGCAATCTGACTTAAAAATTTTATTATGACTAGTTATTAATTTTATAAGTTTAACACTTAAAATAAGTATAGATAATATCTAAAAAAAATTGCATATTGTTTTCTACATATTTATTTTTTTATAAAATATTACAAAATAAAAAATAGATTAATTTTATAAAGAAATATGACAAAAATAACAGTAATAAAGAAAGTTAATAGAATAAATTACATTTTTTTACCAAAATAATTATCCATGAGCATACACACTTCCTGTACCATACATACGATCCCAATCTATATACACTGCTAAATCTTTTTGTGACAGATACATCTATATTCTATTGAAAATGAGACATCTTTGAAGACAATTGATTTTAAATCTAAAAAATAAAAAAGAATTAACATATCATCTGAAACAATAGTTTCTGCAAATATAATGGAAATTTCTGGTGATCAAAGATTATTAGTTACTACAAAAAGTACTGTTTATCATATCAAATTCGATTGTATGGCAATCTGACTTAAAATTTTTATTATGACTAGTTATTAATTTTATAAGTTAAAAGATAATATCTAAAAAAAAATTACATATTGTTTTCTACATATTGCAAAATAAAGAATAGATTAATTTTATAAAAAAATATGACAAAAATAACAGTAATAAAGAAAATTTGTAGAATAAATTAATTACAATTTTTTACCAAAGTAATTATCCACGAGCATACACACTTCCTGTACCATACGTACGATCCCAATCTATATATACTGCTAAATCTTTTTGTGAGACAGAAGGGCGAATAGAATCAAGAGCTTCTTTAAAATCTTGGAGTGTTACTTTTCTTACGTCGTCTTTATTGATGCCTTCTAACTGATCAAAAGGAATACTTCTTATTGGTCCCATACTAGCTTCTTTACATAAATTGGTCATATCAGCACCAGAATATCCATCAGCCAGTCTAGCAATTTCATAAACATCATCTGTTGTTAAATCATTTCTTTCAGACTTTAATAAATTTCGAACAATTTGTGCTCTAGCTTCTAATTCTGGTAGTGGAACATATAAACGTTTTACAAGTCGTCTACGTGCAGCTTCATCAAGTTCGTAAGGTCTGTTAGTAGCTCCAATGACTAAAATACGATCTTCGGCTCCAGTTGCTGCACCATCAAGCTGTACTAAAAATTCAGTCTTCATTCTTCTGGAAGATTCATGTTCTGTTTCTGATCTTTGACATAATAATGAGTCAATTTCATCTATAAATACAACTGATGGTTGCTCTACTTGAGCTACAGCAAATAGTGCCCGCACCATTTTTTCTCCCTCACCCACCCATTTTGAAGTGAGAGAACTGGCAGAGATAGAAAAAAATGTGGATTTACTTTGAGAAGCTATACATTTACCTATTAATGTTTTACCAGTACCAGGTGGTCCAAATAATAAAATTCCTTTAGGTGGCCTCCTTAATCCTGTAAAAATATCAGGACGCAACATTGGAAAGACAACAATTTCTTTAATGATTCTCTTTGCATGCTCCAGCCCTGCAATGTCATCCCATGTTATTGGACTACCACAATCCATAATTTCATTTTTTATAAGCTCTATCATTTTTGGCTCAATATTTTTAAGCCTCTCATCCACTGGTTCATCAGGTTCTTCTTCTTTTGGTTGTTCATCTTTAAATGGATTTACAAAAGGAGAGTTAAGTGCTCTACCACCAAGTGATTTTTTTACTGGTGGTTGTCTATTATTTGTATATTGTTGCCTGTTATTTGAAGATGGTTGTCTGTTGTTTTTTGTTTGTTGAACTGCCAATACTGTTCTGGCAGTTTTAAAACCAGAAAAATTCTTTTGTTCAGAATTTTCTTCTTTTTTCTCAATAGAACGCGGATCATTTTTGAAAATTAAATTTGGTCTGTCTTCTCTTTTATCTATTGGTCTTTGTTCATTTTTGACAACTAAATTACTTCTTTCTTCTTTTTTCTCTATTGGGCGTTGTTCATTTTTTGAAACTAAATTTGTTCTTTCTTCCCTTCTGTCAGCTGGACGTTGTTCACTTCTATAAGCAAAATTACTTAGTTTATTTAAATAAGGTTTTTCAAAATTTGATTTAGTGACTAATGCAGTTTCATTATCATTTTCATTTCTTCCTCTTGAAAGAAAACTCTTTGATTGTCTAAATTCAAATTTGGATCGATCATCTCTCGTATGATTTTCATTAATAATTTTATTTTGTACAAATTTATTCTCTTGGCTAGGAATTTTCCTTGTCCTTGGTGAAGTTCCTCCCTTTTTCCATAAATTAATCAATTTTTCAACATGTTTATCACTGTACTGTTTATTTATACAAGTCTCCACTGCTTCTGTATTACAAGGCAAAGGCTTTAAAAATTTTAAAGCTACTTTTGGATCAGGCAAATTTGATTTCCATTCTGCAGGATCATTATCAGTGCTTACATTTAATAGACTGAACTGGTTCCAATAATTATTCAAACCATTTTGACTATCAACTAAATTTGTATAGTTGTCTAATTCATTTCGGAGCAAGGCACCTGCAACATCTTCATTGGCACTGCAAAAAAAACGCATAAAATAAGTTATATGTACTATAAAAGAAAAAAAAATACTTTTTAAAAAGCTAGCACAAGTAATGACATACGTATTTTTACAAATCATATATTTTGTAAATAAACATCGACGCTCTATATCCGCAATTTCAGCGGCTGACTTATTCACTTTAGAAAAGTGCAATGTTTGGTATGCTGCTAAGTAGCTCCTCATCAACTTTTCATCCTGTGCTGCCATTTGACATTTGTTTCCCGCCAAAAATTCTTTTCGAGGTTATTGCAAAATCGCTAAATAATTAAAACATATAACAATCAACCATACATTATACATTTAAACATTATACGAAAACGTAATTCTTTTACAAATCCTCCGCGAATAAAAATAAACGTACATTTCGCATTTAAGTATAACACGTGATCTTTTTTATTTACACTATAGTCTTGCTTTGCGACTCGCGCACAAAGACTAAAACACGATATATATAATAATAAACTGATATTGTTCCGACACGATCGCACGATTCGCCAAAGTGCGTCTTACTTACATCACGCGTGAGAAATCAGCAACAAGCGCGGCACGAAATAATGATAATTCGGCATAATACAGTGCACTGAAGTGACTGAACACACGCGCGCGCGAGTCTGCAAGTGAAAGTATAGACACAGATTTTGTATAGTGCATACCTATATACATATTATATACACACGCGCGCATCGCAGGCAGTCGCACTTGGTTGAAGTGAGAGGGAGGAGGCGCGCGCGCGCGCGTGTGATCAGCTGGAATCCGGAATATCGCGCTCCTCCGAAATTCATCTTTTGTAAGTATACGCGCATCAGCTCGAAAGATTATTATCTATCTGGTTCCCGCCGCGAAGAGCTATAATACTATAGTGCTATATAGTAGAGAGCAACGTGTGCGTGGGTGTTCCGATCGTGTGCATCTCTATCCGCTTTCTTATGCGATTCGTCTTTCATACGACTGATGTAAGGAGAAATAGAGAGAGAAAAGAGAAACGCGATGCAGCAGCAGCAGCAGCAGCGGTACGCGTGCTGTTGGCGTTTATTGCCATTCTCGTGGTTTGCCGAGCTCGCGGACGAGATCCGTTACTCTCAATAGAGTCAGTGTCGTCGCACAGACCATACGGGATCGTGTTCTCACAACGACCGAAGGCATGTCGTCGCACTTTTTGCCAGTCTCGTGTAGCAGGTGAGTTATATAGTGTTGTCTGGCATCGTGTACGCGCAGTTCACGCTGGCCTTTGGGTTTCTTTTAATTGAATATATAACCGTGTTTTAAGTTTAAGGAGATTAAAGTCGAGAGCGTCGCATGAATGAAAAGCAAGAGAATGAATGGTGAAGAGCGGAGTACAATGTCAAGACCTTGCAGCTCGAAAGAACAAGAAGAGCACGATGCTGCCAAGACTGCTGGCGGCTCTGCTCTTTTTCGAACTGCTCAACATAGAGAAACATTTGACAACTGGGTGCATTGCATATGCATCGTTACATTTGATCTCGAATTAGGACAAGTTATTGAGGTAAGTGACATATCATTGTACTAATGTTTCCAGTATTTGTTGATGCGTAATACTAATTGTTGTTCTAGGCACTTTACCCTAATGATGTTGAGCTTTCGGAGCAAGAGAGATCCAACATTTGTTATTTGGCATTTCCCGACTCTAATTCCGGATGTATGGGGGATACACAGTATCATGTGAGAATTAGAAAAGGTGCCAATAGTAAAGAATGTAAAGAGACTCAAGCACTGAGAGATTATGACAGAAAGTCACCAATGTTCCTGCAGACTGATAAAGATTATTATTGGGGATCTGTATATTTTCGTCAAGTAAAGGATAAGAATCTTCCAAGAGGCTACTTTCAAAAGGTAATTATAATATCAACAAGCACGTTAAAAGACTACTACCTCAATTTAAATATTTAATGATTTTTCAGAGTATTGTATTAGTCACAAGGCTTCCGTTTGTAAATCTATTTAGTGAATTATGTGCTCTCATTGCTCCAGAATTTTTTGATAGCGGTGAAGCTTGTATGGAGAGAACTATCAAAGAAATAAGTAAATGGCCTCCACCTGTTCCTGGTCAAGTTGTACACTTGCCATTATTAGGAGTACTTTTTCAAGTAAATATCACTTATGCTTTTATTTGAATATGTATGTTTTTCACTGCTACATTAAATGTAAAAAATTTATAATTTTTACAGACATATATCCCAAATCATGCCTTCAAAAGTGCAGTTCCAAATGTAGCAGCTACAGAGCATGCTCCTAGTAAAGCTGCAGTTGCTAGAAGCTTAATTTTGGCTTCTGCTTATGATGGGGATATGTTTAAGAGTTTATCTAGCGTTGTAGGTCATGTTCATTTGTTATGGGAGCTTGTTTTATTGAGCGAGCCAATTGTTGTGATGGCGAGTTCCCCAACCATTTGTGCGGAAATCGTTCATACTCTAACTGCGTATGTATAATCAATATTCTTTTTTATAATTGAAAATGCAATTTCGTAATTAATTTATGTCTAAATTATTAATTATCGTTTTTCAACAGAATGATTGCTCCACTTAAATACTGCGCTGATCATCGCCCTTATTTCACTATTCACGACTCTGAATTTAAAGAGTATACTATGGATAGCCAAAGTCCCCCAGCTGTTATACTTGGTGTTACAAATCCTTTTTTTGCCAAAACTCTGCGACATTGGCCGCACATTGTACGTGTAGCTGATGATGGAGGATCAGTTGCAGGTAATTTTTTTTTAATACAGTGAAAATATTCTAACGAATAATAAAAAATTTAGTTTCATTTTTACAATTTTTGTTATTGTATTACAGATAGCCCAAAGTACAAATCAAAAAGATCTGAAGGTCTGAAAGTTTTAGACTCAAAACCTGGACTTTATACTCAGTATAAACCTTTCTTACATAAAGATAAAGCGATATTAAAAAAACTTCTAAAAGGAGTACAAACGAAAAGACCGGGAGAAGTACAGACTGCTTTATTAAGACGACATCTCACAGAATTAACTGAGAGTTTCATGATTCCATTAGAAAGATATATAGCCAGTCTTATGCCTCTCCAAAAGACGATATCCCCTTTTAAGGTTTTTAATCTTACTTAATTAAAATAATTAGAAATTGTCATAAATCGTTTTTATAAAATAATTTGTTTGGTATTTTAGGCTACTCCAATCCCTCAACTTTTCAATCCTGATGATTTTTTGGCAACTTTAAATAGCGCAGGTCCGCAATTAACAACAGGAATAAAGGGTGACTGGGTTGGCTTGTATCGCAGATTTTTCAGGTCACCTAATTTTTCCGGCTGGTTTCAAGCAAGATATATGGAACTAACTAATAAATTACAAGCGATACAGCTCGAAGCTCTGTCTCAAGCGGTAAGTTCCGAAGATTATGTAAACTCGAGACTGTACACTGAAAGAAGAATTGGTGAGCAGCTCCTTAGTGCCGCGGAGCGGCAGCTCGAAGAGCCGAGTAGCTGCTCTGTTTACTGTTCGAGACGTTGCCGCTACTCGCTCATCGAGGAGCAGCTAGTCGATAGAGACTGGGGTCTGGGAGTCCCAGACTGGGACTGCTTCCCGAAATGTGATAGAGAACAGGCCCTCTATGATTTATGTAATAGATACTCCCGGCAGAGGAATAACAATAACACGCGAACGGCGAAACATAATCTCTTTTTTTCATCGCAATTGATATAGAATACGCCACGTGTATTCAACAGCAATTGTTTCTTTTTCGTAAATAAGAAAACTAACTAAATAATTTAATAATAAATAAAATTTTGTAATTCATTTATATAATAATAATAACTGATAATAATGATATATCTATATTAATAGATAATACATAAATTACCATTGTATTATTATTTAAAACATTTTTTTTAAATATACGTATACGTTCTAAAAAGTATTATAAATTGAAGACCGACATCGTCTCATTTTTCTCAATGACCCGAGGTTCTGCTCCCCAACAAGAGAGGAGCTACTCCCTGATACGTTTTGTGAACCTGCTCCTCAAATATCGAGTAGCTGCTACTCGAAAGCAAATGAAAAGCAGCTACTCAAGTCTCGAGGCGCTGCTCACCAATTCTTCTTTCAGTGTAAGATGATAAGAAATTTTGAAGTTAAGTAATCTCCCGTTACATAATTTTAGGATTTAACTGCTTGGGTAAGAGATAAGCAAGAAGTCGAAGTAGTAGACATGATACTACGAATTCGACAGAAATTGGAGAAGAGCAATCTCGATGATGTACCATTGGGATATTCAGTACAGCAAATGTTACGCGAACGCATTAATGAGATTACTCAAACGTTGCCGGATGATCTGAGGACGATTCTTAATAAGGAATCTTGACAGTACTGCCATGGTGTCGCACTATCAAAACAGCAGCGGCAGCCAATCTACTATGCAATTAAAGTACAAGGAAGTTGTTAAAGATATTTGAAGCGACGCAAGCGTCGCTCTTGCTCCCCTATTCGTCTTCTGTAACCCTTCTTTGGTCGTGGATTTTATTTCCAATTTTTTAATCATTTTAAGTATTGTTGATGTTACTCAGATATATTGCCTTAGAGGAAAAGGAACAGTTTCATAGGAAGCTCTAGTTGATGCATGAATGCTCGTTACTTTTAATTTTGTTTCTTTCATTGAGGATGGAATTTATAAGATTAACTTTAATGTGAATATTGACCATGTATGTATTTAACAGAAACTCATGTATATAAGCAAAGAAAAACTGTTGATAAAGTCGCTATTTTTATACGTATTAAAATTGCCTTTTTTATAAAAAAAGAACATTTCTTTTCACATTTTTATATAAGATATCTTTTACAAGAGTTCATTTCATTTTTATTTATAATTATACGCGATTTCTACCGAGTAATACAAAAATACTCGAATAACATTTATTATATTTTTTGTCGCTTTTTGTCTTATAACATGATTCTAGACTTTGGAAAGATAACGAATTTTTCATAAGAAAAGGTACACTTAACATTATATAATATCTTCATTCTCTCGACGACGAAGATCTTCCGTACTCCTGACTAAATGGCTGTAAATCATAAATATTGAAATTAATTTTGTGAAAAAGAAAATAACTTAGATTTGTGATAAGTTTTATAAGATCTCTGGTAGAACTCACCAGCCTCTGGATGACGTCATGTATCTCTCGATACCATTCAGCTATTACTAACGCATTATCCCACTGTACGAGTACTTGTAATCCCAACAGAGTATTTATAAGATAAACATTTTTTCTATTGCTTAGTTTCTCCGCGGGCTCTATGAAGGCACCATTCAAATCCACCGAAATATCAGGTTTAGCTGTAGCCGATTGATCCATTTTCTATAATACAAAGCAAATTGTCAATTATCCAACATAATTAGCTTTCTATTCTCACAAAATGTATTTCAAAATTCATAATTGTCAACGTACCATCGCAGCAAAAGTTTTAGCGTCCTTAAAAAAGAGTAAAAAGAGTTCCGTTAATACCGCGTAAGAGGTGCTCCAAGTTTTTCTCAACTTTTTGCCATTTTCAGTCGTTATTTTTGTTTTATTGATTAATCCTTCCTTGAGAATACACTGTAATAAAAGAAACGAAGCATTTCAGTATTTCATCAGTCACACTTCGACAAATAACTCGTTTACTGAATATAGTTATTATTATAAGCTCACCATATTTCCATCGAAAAGCTGAGGCCAATCGCCGTTGGATAAGGTTCTCACGCGATTCTCAGGAATGACAGGAGGCAACGCCCAGGAGGATTCGTTGCTATTCTCTTCGAAAAAGTATATTTTACCCTCGGAATCGTTCGAAGAGAACCACTAAAAGTACAAAAATCAGAATGATGTGTAATCAAAATTGTTGTGGCATATACATATAGAAGATAAAATTAAAAAAAGAATAATGTATCTTAGAAAAGTATTGAAAAGAATTTGAATGTATAATTGTAAACAATCGATTGTTAACCGTAAAAAATTTTTTTGTCGCCATTAAACTGTTGTTAAAAGAATCCGAAATATATATATATATATATCTATACATATATATTGATGCCTTATGTAATCCTCGTACTTTCTAATTTCTTATCCCACATAAAGCATGTTAAAAAGTTCACTACAAGAATTTAATGAACACGTAACGCTTTAAGATAAACCCAAAAAATACACTAAATCATTCAATACCTCTCGTATATACATACATTTACCCCATCAAGTATTCATTCATTCATTCACCGATTCAACTAATTAAGCTCACCTTATCGCCTCTCTCATTGATAAAACAAACTCGCTTCGCATTCGTATCAAACGTCTGAGTCCATCCGGCGGGCAAGTTCACGAGGTTCTCGACACTACCATCGAGAAATCGCGAAGGGCTAGCCGACGAGCAAGACGCTGAGCTCAGTATCGCCTCATCCGAAAGGCTCCTGCTTAAATTATTAACATTCCCATCTGAGCGCGAATTGTACGCTGACATTTGTTGTTGCTGCTGGTGATGTAATTGTACTTGTTGTTGATTGTTTCTCGTTGTAGCAGGAAAAGTCTTGTACTGAAGGTATTCCTCGGAACCGCTATCCGAGGTACGTAATAAAGCTTTGAAGCCAACGGCAGTGCTGCGTTCGATATCGATTTCGCTGAGATCGTCGTAACTGCTGTCGCACATGGGTTGTGGCTGAGCTATCGCTTGTGGTGGGACGCGTCGTTTCGCTGGTATGGGTTTGCCCCCGGCTAAACGTTCCGTACTCGCCGTCTGTGGAGTGAGAGATCATTGAGAGATAATTAATTGGGGATTGTGAATGGGAAATTGATTGATTCGTAATTGAAGGAGGGAGAGCGTGTACTAATTATTGATTGCAACACGTCTGCGCGTTTTTGTATTTTTAGAGGTGCGTATCAAAATAGAATTTTAGTATACGCGATTCGAGAAATACAGTTCTGAAGTAAGTAAATATTAAAGGGAACATCTTGGATCGATAAAGAAATCGTTGGTATAAATGCATGAATATATATATATATGAAATTAATTTATCGGAATTTATTAGTATATATGTATATGTTCGATTCTATGGAAAGTGCTTCCTATAATTCGGTCGTAAAAACGACGAAAAAAATATGGAGGCACACTTCTATAATAATTAATTATCTTCTTGTTCAATAGGTCACAGAAGAGATAAGAAAAATTTGAAACCAAAGAAGAAACGGTTTTGTGGCACTGTTTTAACATCAAATCAATTTTTCTTATGGAAATTTTAAACACGGGAAAAATGGATGAAAAGTAGGTACCGATCATTACCGATACTAAGATTCTAAAAAGCGAACAAATTTTCCATTAGAAATAAATATAGTAGAAGAAGAGAGCTTTTATTTAAGCTAAAAATAGTTAAAATGAATATTGTCAAAGATATAACCAAAAACAATGAAAATTCTTAAGAATTACGTGAATTCGGAGAAAAACGCTCAATCTCATAATTTTTGCAGTTTTCAAAAGCACGTAACTGCATGGAATTATTGTATTTTAAGCATTCTTAGCTTAAACTGAAGCTCTTTTCTTCTACTTTAATTTTTTAATATTGGCGAATGATCGGTGCGACTACTTTTCGTACATTTTTCCCACGTTAAATTTCTTTAATTCCATATATTCCTCGTCTCTCCTATGATCCATAAAACAAAAACAAAAATATTACAAAGCTATGCCTCAAAATCTTTTTTTTTCATTGTTTTTTTTTCGAGTTATAGGAAAAACTCTCCGTAAAATTGAACACATATTACTAACGAACTTATACTAAATACTTTATCATAATCGAGCAACTCTTACCGGCATCGACATCTTGATCCTCCTGAGGGACTCCTTAGACCTGAGCTTCGGCACTGGTTTGTATCTCCTTCTCGACTCCATATCATACGACGACGTAGTCCCGGTATCGCCATCATCTTCCTGTTTCTCATCCATTTCCGAACAATCCAAATCCCCCAAACTCCTCGACTTCCTATTCAATTTGTACCTCGTCGCTTGACTAACACGATCCGTACGATAATACGCCGACTCGTCGTGAGCTTTGAGACTTGTACGTGATTGTGACGCCTCGTGTTGTGCGTACTTGCGTTCCAGAACATGTGGCTGTTGTTGTTGATGGTGATGATGGTAATGTTGGTAATCACGGGGTTTGAAAATTTCCATGTGGCTTGCGCTACTGGGGTTACGTCGTGGATCTGCGTAACTGTCCCGTCGACGTGGTCCACCACATGCTCGGTTCAAAGCGCCGTCCGATTTCGAACGGCGTTTGTACAGACGCAGGGAGTCCTGACTCAGGGTTGTTGTTGGACAATCTGGGGATGAGAGGATTCATGCATAACGTTCGTAAATGTTTAAAGTATAGTAAAGGTTGAGAGGAGATTTTGTTTGGTATAGAAAAAAGTTTGGAAAGTTTTTTTTTATTTGATGGAAATTTGTCTATATATTATTACGCTGTTTCTTACATACCAAGTTATAGCTGTGGTTGGAAAGTAATTTTTTTTAAACGAAAAGTGTATATTGCAAGTATAACTATTATATTGGTTTGAACGCAATTATTGAGTAAATATTAATATTTTTTTTATGTTAATGTGATTTCAGGGTATAAAAGCTCATTCGATCCCTTAAACAATTGCGCCTCTGCCGCGAAGATTAACACATCGCGCATATTTGTCGTAAAATCTAGCACATGTGCGTATATCTATCAATGAACTGATGTAGCTGTGCGTATATACGGAAGGAAGTACTTTTTCTCATATACGAATCGAGACTTTAACGTATCAAGGGAAATAATGTTTGAAGCGTAAGAAATCAGTTCGAATATAAATTCATAATATAAAAAAATTTTAATTTATTCTATAAACAGTAAAAATTTATTTCTTACGATTATAAACAAAACTAATTATAAACATTAGCGAAATAACACAAAATGAACTAAATCCTATAGGATTTTTATAGATTTTTCAATATAAATCAATTTCCTATTAATTAATTATTATAACAGAATTAATTGATGTGTATTATATAGTTACTCATTTTATCGGAGTTGATACAAAAAAATAACAAAAAAATTAAATTTTTTGAAATCTGAAAAATTCTATTGTATCGTACTTTATAAAAGCTTGACTTTTACAACATTTTACACTAAAAAAATTAACATATTTTACTTGCAAATATACTTATTCAAAATTTCAATGTCATTTCCGAATAAATTTTTATACCGTATTGTTTACGATAATTTGGAACACATGATTTTGAATTTTTTACCGCTATTGAAAATGACCTATTTGAAATGTAATATTTTCTCTTGACACCTTCTCTAGTTTCTATCGACCTTCACTATGTAGGTAAATCGGCTCTAATATTGAACAGGTATTTAAATGTGTGTTACTTTGGCTTTACATTCAGTAAAGCATCGAGCAGAAGATTTTCATGTTCTTTCCATTGAAAATTATTTTCACGTTCAATCATAAATTATAAAAACCATTTAATGAATAATTTAAATTTTAAAATAATGTTTAAAATCTTTTTTTTTTATACGCGTATTTTATCTATTATTCACTTTTTTTTACATTATAATTGCTCAAACATAATTGCATTATTCGAATATATTTCATTTTAAAAACCATCAGATTAAAATGCTGATTATATCCTACGATAAATTTTACGTTACTCCAAGTTTACATTTGATTTTCATTTACTTGCTAAACTCATCCGTTCGCTAGTATAATGACTAAACAAACAGCGGATGACTAAGATGTAACGAACGAAGGCAAAAAAATTAAACAAAAACAACGGGAAATGCGAAAACGCTGGAAGTATAAATACGAGTATATTTAGGTTCCGATAATACTATTGTATGAAACGAACCGTCGAAAAGTTTACGATGCAAAATTATCATACTTATAATCTTAAAGAATTCACAGCTTTCAAGTTTATCACTCTGACGAACAGTTTAGCATCGTCAAGTCTTCCGTATTTTCGTAAACATTTAAAATAACGCAATTCGAGAATTTCCCCGATTTATTTGTAAAATGCCGTAAGAAAATAAAACATACTGATAAAATTGCTGACGTATTCCTTATCGAAATTTGATTAATCACACTTGACTAGAATTAAGTAATGTTACTGTAAATGTCATCATAACTAAAATAACCCTTTTATTGTTACATATTTTTTTTTTCTACCAAAGTTCTGAACTCTGCGAAAATGCAATTAAACCGACAACGACTTAGTTTCACGAGAGACTTTCACATTTACAAAGCGTAGAAATATCTTAACTTCGACTTCAACTCAAATTACGATCTTACACATCAAAATCGTTTACTTCCTCTCGCGCGCCACTCACAATCGCCATGCCGTATTATTATTTTCCTACGAATATTTTTTTAATTGCTTAAACAAATTTTCAACCCGACGAAAGCTTATAGTTCAGTAGTCGTGCGTATATCGTACGGAACGTGTATGACGTCATAATGATGCGCTAACGCTCAATTATTTCCGAGAATGACATCGGATCAAAAAAGGAATGCAATTAAAATACAACTTCCCATTGTCCTCTAAATACAGCTATTATATACGACAAAAATGTTCATGCAAATACGCAATTAAATGTAGATTGCTTCAGCGCAATAGCAAGTGTATAAAAAAAAAAAAAAGAAAAAAAAAACATTCCGTCGGTAAGAAAGTTCAGTGCCCTAAGGGTGGAGTTTACACACTCTATTAATTCCTATATATGAAGCGATCTAATTTTCATATACGGGTCGTTAAAAAGTCATTCAAATTAACGATCGCGTACCAAAAACGTTAAAAATTTAATGTTGCAATGGTTTAAAATATTTTATTTCATAAAATACTTCCGCTTGTTAACGAGTACTCTATATATTTTCCATTACGTTATTATATCACATTTTCTTTGTAGAAATATTATATGATCTAATTATGAGTCTAAAAATATCTGTATAGATTGTCAATACCTGGTTTATAAATAAATACTTGTATAAAAACACTTATCACTCGTTATTTATGTAATCTAATTAATAAAAACTTTAACTTTAGTTCAAAATCATTAAATATTTATTTGAAAATTTAACATTAATTTTTTTTTTTTTTTAATGCTAAATATAACTAGAACTAATTTGCATAAAATTTACCCATATCAAGAAGTTGCTTCTCATTTTCAAATTCCATTGAATTTGAACTAGCTGGCAGAAATTTGATTTCACTGGCCAACTTTTCTAAGGATGGAGTTAACTGTAGCTCTTCTCTAAAGTCCTTTGTAGGCATTTTCAACTGACATGGCACTTTTTCACGTTTTATGCGCATTGAAATATTCGAGTATGAAGGAGATTCATTATAGTCTACCACTTTCACTGGTGCATCTTGCATTTCTCTTGGTTTATCATTATCATTCAATATATTTGCTTCATTATATTCGTCAAGCAATTTTGGAGATCTTGCGGTAGGACTCCTAGGTGGTTTTATAGGGCGTGGTGGAAAATCAAAGGCTTTTCTCTTCCAAGAGCCCACTTTATATGTTTCATTATTATTCGGTTTTTCATTTTCTTTGGTATTGTCATCTTTATTGTCTAATAAGTTCACTTGAATTTCAGCATTTTCAAAACGCCTAGAAACATTCATCTCATGCAATTCCTGGGCTAATTGACTTGGTCCAGAAACACCACTTTCATTGTTTTGTGATGAGGCAGATGTTTTAGTAACTGAAGATGATTGCATCAATTCTGACATAAGTGTTTCAATTGCCCACATTTTTCTCTTGTCATTGATCAATAATCTATCAATATCTTTTTTTGATGGTGATTCTTCATTAACAATATTTTCATTTGTTTGCGATAATACTTTGTCATGCGTTTGTGTAACAACTTTCTCATTAACTTGTGATATAACTTTTTCATTAACATGCGAAACAGTTTTTTGATGTGTTTGTGAATTGATTTTTTCGCTTATCTGCGTAAGAGCTTTATCTTTTGTCTGTGAGACAAGTTTCTCATTTGTAGCTGGTAACGGAATATCTACAGGCTTGCTAGAAATATCTAGCTTTTGATCTGGCAGTTGTGTAGATTTCTTTGGACTCTTATCAACCACACTATAAAGTTTTTCAGTCTCTGACAATCGCTTTGCTCCAGAATTCACAGTATTATTAGTCAAATCACTTTTTGAGAAATTAGGAGATGCACTACGTCGCTTCTGCGCATCCTCCTTGATTTTTGATAAAGGTACAAATTGAAAGTTCTCATTTTTCGGAAAGCTATCAGGCTTCACAGGCTTGAGAACATGCTGGGAAACCTTTAACCATTTTTCCTGTATGTGCTCAAACCTGGGAGACCTCTCCCTCTCATCGCTAACTTGGTCCACTTGTTTAATACCTACTGTTACTTTGTTATCTAAAATATTCTTCTTATGAGTCACCCTATTCGACAGAGCGTTTTCTAGTTCCTCTTGAAAAGGATTTAACATTTGAGAATCAGCATTCTTCATATCTCTACCGAAACACATTCCAAAAGTTGAGCTTTCCCAGCCATCCTTATGCTGCTTAGCAGGTACCAGACTCCCTTTACTCGGAGGCAACTTGGCATCCTCCCCATAATCTACCGAAGTCTTCCTCAAATTTTTAATTATCTTTGACGGTTTGGCAGGTTTGGGAACTTTATTGCTATCACTCGTTGCACCTAGATTCCCCGAGAGTTTCCTCATGACACTTCTAAACGAATCATGTGCCTTCCTTGGCTCTTCCTGCTTTGCACTTGGCTCTTGTGCCTTTTCCTTTTCTTGAGCAGTAGAAGTCGCAGCAGCTGCCGCACTTTGCTTGCCCGTCGCCTCGCTCTTAAACATTTTGTCCTTGTCAACGTAAAAGCGTGTACTCTCAGGAAGGAGCTCGTCTTCCTGGAGCTCGACAACGTAACCCGTAGGCACGTAGAAGGTAGATTGTTCAGGGACGAAGAGACTGCCACAGATATCGGCTGGCCTGACGACTTGCCACCAGTCGTCGTTCGTCTTCCTCAGCAGGAGCAGTCGCTCGTCTTTGACGATGCGCACCCGCTTACCCCGCGTCTCGTACTCGAAGTCATAGAGCACCTTTAGACGCACGCGTTCCCTGCTGCTGTTGCTTTGCTCCGTTGTGGTTGCTGTCGTTGCTGCTGCTCCGCCTCTTGTGCCCATACTGTTTACGCGCCGAGACTCTCATGCTCGCACGCTTCCCCGAGGAAGTGCACGGCCAGAGAGAAACAAAAGAAACGCAAGGCAGGCGCGCACTTGGTAAATAACAAAACGACTTCCGATGTGCACACGTATATATATTATATATGTTACTTATACGCCGCGAACGCAGAGGTGTACGTGACCGATTCACGACAATAATATATCTATATATACACTTGGCGTGTACGCGCACCTCTCTATATACCTCACTCGTTCACTCGCAACGTGCGAATGATGTGTGTGATACGCGAGATGCTGCATGCACCTGCATCCGAAAGATGCATGAACACACAGGATCAACAAGTCAGAGAGGCAGCGCGCTGGAACTCTGCGCACAGCTTATATGTATGTATATATAACCGAGGGAGAGAGAGAGAGAGAGAGAAATTACAGCCGTCACGCCCTGCTCTCGTTCGTTTATTGCGCTGCTATATACGCGAGAGACGACGACAGGACAGGATACACAGTGCGCTGCACACACAACACACCAGGACTGGCTTGTAGTATGACTGTATCGTAGATATATATATATATATATGTATACGAGTATGTATATATATGTTTGCTAGTAGTGTCTGTCATTTGACGTTCCCCACCAAGCCGTTGAGTATATATATACACTCACGTCGGATTATGTGTGTGTGTATAGGTATATATGTATATTATCGTAATCAACAGCCAGTTGCGGTCATGGTAAGATAGGAAATTGCGTGATTTGTAGTCGCGGCGGTCCGCGGAATTGTTCGAAGGTTCGATGATAGGAATAGGAGGAATCTGCTTGGACCAGGGTTGGTAAGTTAGAGAGATAAGTAGTATGCGAGCGTAGCAAGTGATTGAGGGGCCCTGTGGAGTTTACGGAGAAATTTGGAAAAATTCTTAGAATTAGTGAAGAATGAATTAAAGATGTGGATAGATGGGTCGATAGAGGACTGGGATTTTTTTTTCGACTAAATTTTAGATAAACGTAAATAAAGTAAGTTATTAAGGTGTTAAATACTTTATTGTAATAAGTGATGTAGTATAAATAATTTTTATTGAATAAATTAAAAATTTTTAAAGAAAAAAAATGTATGGAAACGATACTATACAATTTGAACTCCATTTATGTAAAAATAAATTTTTACCGTAAAAAAAGTTAAAAAGATATCGATCTACTTTTAATAAGTTACTATATTTAGCTATATAGCGCAGAAACATTCAGTTTTTATTCTTGGGTAGTGAAACATATACAATAATTTTGAAATCGCGTAAAAATAATTTATATTCAATTATCTTTGAACAAATATATATGTAAGCTATTCTCTAGATTATTTGCCTCTAACATCTTAAGAAGAATAAATACATTTGGTTGATAACACACTTAAGTATCCGACAAAATTTTTTTCTTGTTCTCTTCTTATTGCTAACAATAATTCATTTTTTTTTAATTATTAAAAATAAGTTCCTTTAATTTGATCTTGAATAATTCGAGCGAAAACAACTCATTATGATCTGTCAGAAAAAAAAGAAACTAGGAAATGAGAGCTTTTCAGACCATTTTACAGAATTAAAAAATTTTTATTTTTATTTTTTGGAAAATTACATGAGTTTAAAGTTGAACTTAACATTTCACGAAGAATGATGGAAAAAGGGTAAAAATTAAATCCATACATGTTTTTAGTATTTTGTGAAATTTAATCAAGTTCAAACTCACGTAACTTTTGGAGAATTTTTCTAATTCTGGAAATGGAGAAAAAACTATCCCGTTCTCTAGTTTTATTTTTCTTTTTTTAAAGTTCACAATAACTTGTTTTCAGTGGAATTATTTAAGACCTAACTAAAGTTATTTTTAATCATTTTTTTAATCGAATTATTCAGTAAAAAAGTATACCATCAAAAAAATCTTTGTCTGATAAGTATTGCCTAAAAAAAATTTTTTCCTTTTCGGCACGTAAAAGAGAAATAATTTGGAGAAACAGCTATAACTTATAATTTGCCAGCAAACAGAATTTTACATGAAAACGTTACTTAGTTACTTAAAGTTTTGATTTTTTCTCCATTATATTATAGATAGAATTAAACGTTCTTTTAACTTACGTACATAATCTAAAAAATTTAGAACATTTATACTTTTAAATATCCTCTGAAATCTTTTACTGCTAACTATTGATAACTTGTATAAATAATTTATTATAAATTTAATACTGTTCTCTTAAGGGCTGTTTGCTCATATAAGTAATTAAATAAATAAAATAGCTCATATTTCTATGCAGGAAGATCCTTCAGTAAACTTATGTAAATACAAAGAACAAAATTCATTTTCGGAATGCACGCTGCATATACGACTATATAT
>JAWWEQ010000027.1:17655670-17693287 GCA_035583055.1 Torymus tubicola
ATGTTGACCAACGGGACATTTTTAATCATGAAACAAAAAAGCGGCAGCAAATGTTTCCCTTTCGGTTATTGGGAGAAGAATAACTTCAAGTAAGCGTATAAAATCCAGCCGTAATATTATTATTCCACAGTTTTACTCTTGAAATTCACACATTAGTGCGGCTTTACCTAGAGTAATTACACGGATTAACGGTACCGGAGATGAATGCCATATACAAGCTCATCTCAGCAGATCTTCACAGAACGGCTGGCGCATCGAAACTATATTCAGCGATCTATTGCAGTAATCGAGGGATCTAATAAAGATTCTAGTAGAAATCGTTTTAGATATTTGAAATGTTACTGTATATTTTTTTAACTGAGATTCTATATATTATATATATTTTGTTATATTTTTTATTTTATACATGTATGGATATATTTTTAATAATGTGTTCAATATTCATGAATCATATTCTAAGATAATTTTTGGTGTCAATATAAAAAGAAGTCTCAAAATTAGATTGTAATTCTTTTAAAAACTTGAATTATCTATATTTAAAACATTAATTACTCCACTTAAAGAATTTTTTAGAATTATAAAACATTTTTTTTGCAAAGTTCGGGAAGTTTAAACGAAAATACACTGATAAACCGTTACAATTTACTCCACTTTATGCATAAGATTGGGGTATTTTCGTTGCTTAACTTTAACTTTTCGTAACTTTGAAATAATATGTATTTTTTAATTTTAAAAAGGCTAATAAAAAAGTTGTTCTCCTACTTTTGTTTTTGATTTTTACAGATGCATGTAAAACATTTCTAAGTTTAATGATTAATATATGGGAAAATTTTTTAACAACATTTAATTCTTGTTAATAAGTTACAAATGTTTAGAGTTTTTGAAACGTCGTGGCATAATACTGCGACGTTCTTTAAAGTTTAACATTCAAAAATATTTTTAAGATTAAGACGAATCTGGATCAAAGATGTTTGACGTACTTTATTGATAGTTTTTAAAATCTATTTATTTACATTTACTCAAAGATGGCGCTCAAAATAAAAAATATCGATTATTTAAAAAAACCGCTACCAATCCATTGATATGTGGCTTCTTCAAACATAATTTAATGATTCCTTTTATTAAGTTTTAATTTATATAATTGATATTATTATTGAAAAATTATTATATAAAATATAAATTATAATATTAGATATGCATAATTCATTTCATATTTTCATTAAATTAAAATTTAGAATCAATGAATCAAATATTCTCTATAAGAAACCGGTATTGATAATATTAAAAAGATTTTTTTTATCTTCAATATCTTTGATCGATCAGTCAGAATTAAACCGTCCGATTTTTTCGGATCCAACTTAGTTTGAAAATGTGAAAATTTTAAAAATAATCTCTTTAAATTTTAACCAACTATTGTCTTGAATAAATGTAGTAATCGGTCAAAATTTTGAGTTATTTATTTATAATTATTTTTTGAATAATTAATTTGTCAATTATAAAACATTTTTAATAAATACATATGAAATACCAAACATAATTTAAGTATTAAAAAGACAATTGCAGGTAATTTAAGTTTCAAATATTAACTAATATTGGCTGTTATTCATAAAAGAATCGAGAAAACATTTTAGAAAAAAAAATAAAAAATCGATATAAAAAGTGGATCATCCAAACACATACACACACCACACAGTCAGTTTTCAAAAAATGTTTTTTTTTCTTGATTCCAGAAATTTTAAAATATATTTCTATAATGTTTTTGTCAAAACTTAAATTTTTACTATTACAAAGCTTGCTCTAGGACGAAGCAAAACATACACACTTCTGAATAAAAAAAGTGAGTAAATGTAAAAAATCGTAAAAATTTTTTACAAAAGTAATAACTATAAAAATGTACAAAACTGTATGGAACTATAAAAAAGCATTGGTTTTCGTATATTTTATGCGAAAGATACAGTTATATACACTTATATATGTATTTGGCTGTAATGATTATATTTCAGAAAATTTTCTTATAATATATTATATGTATATGTATATAATGAGATGTAGAAAAACATAAAAATATACAAATTTTCTTAAAATAGCGTAAGAATATTTACATTTATTATTATATTTTTTTACAGTATCTTATTTTTTCTCACATTTCCTTATATTTTTTTTCAATAATTGTTTTTATAGACAAATTTAGAAAAATTATTCAGATTTGTAAGGAAGCATATAAAAATGTAAAATCACCGTAAAAACAATGTTCAAAAATGGTTTTATAAAAATTTATATACGTTTTCTGTATGCCGCTATTTTAATTAGTTCGCCGTCGTCACAGCCTTCGAATAATTTTACATTATAATTGTTAATAATCTTTGCATTTGAATATCAATTTTATTATATTCTTGAATAAATTTATTCAAGTATAATGTAAATTAATTTACCTTTAGACGTATATGTTTCTGTGCCTCGTTAATACCTTGATTTCACGACATAATCTAAAACTAAAAAAAAATTGATTAAAACCTTTACCTGACGTTGCGCATATATATAATAATAATTTTCTCCAAAATACATATATATATTAACATTTAACTAATTCCCAGCCATTCGAACAATCTTCAGCTGTTTCCTTCCCCCACCCTTACCGCGCATATAAGCGCAAACTAAACTTCCTCTTTTCATCAATAACAACCTACAGTTCTCTCTAATATTCGACTTCACCTTGAACCACCAAATATTCCTCAAACCCAAGCGATCTTCCGCAACTCAAATCCATTTCCATTTCATTCATAAACCACACCGCAAGTTATTCTCCAAATTGCACCAGCATTTTCTCCGGCCGTCGCTATACATACCTATATACATATAGTTACACTTCTAGCCTTCACGCGCGCTCTTATATATCTCTGTACCACTATATAGAGGGGGTGCCATATCACCCACGCTACCTACACCCCTGAACTCGCATAAGTCTCTTGCAAAAGGTGTGCGCGCTTCGCACACAGCCGTACCATCATCGTCAGTGATGTATACACAGAGAGAGAGAGAGTGAGTGAGAGATCTGCTGCAGCTGCTGCATGTGTGCGCGATCGCGAGAGTAAAGGTATATATTAGCAACAGTAGCAGCGCATATATAAGCGCACGCACCTTCGTCGTCGTCGTCGTCGTTCCTGTGTATATAATCGTGTTCCAAAAGAAAGATATAGCCGCGTAAGCGAGCGACAAAACTATCAATCATCGCATAGTCGTGATACAAGAGATATACAGTAACATATATCTATAAGTATCTCGCATGGTGCGTGTGTGTCTCTTCTCTCTCTATAACTTAAAAAAAGCAGTATAGAGTGTGTGCGCGCACAAGTGAAGAGAAAGAGAGTTTTCCCATATCTCATTGCAAGAGATCCTCCTCCTCTCTCCCTTGCAGTAAGTGCGTGCGCGCGCGCCTGAACGCCAAGTGCACATCTCTTCTCACAGGCAGCCAGCAGTATTATAACTCAGCTTTATACCTATACCATCAATTCAAAGCGCGTGTGCGTTCGTATTTTATAGGTTACGCGCATCGGTCGGTCGGTCGGTCGGTCGGTCGGTTGGACAGTGCATATATGAGAGAAGTGAGTGAGCGAGCTGCGAGCGCGCGCGCGCTCTTCGTGTAAAAGAAGAGAGAGAGAGAGAGAAACTGTCCTCGCCTGCTTGCGTATGTGGTAAACTCTGCGCTTAGTGCTCGGCGCGCAGACAAGCCTAAGTTCTATACCTGAGCGCTCTACGTTTTTAACTGATTATACCTGCTGCATCCTTGCCAGTTGTGCATCATTTTCATCAGTGTAGTATATATATATATACATGATCTATGTGTACGTGATATAGTGGTCCGCGCGCGCGCGAAGGGATGACAATTACCATCGTCAACGGCGCCGCTGCCGCCGCCGCCGCGCGCCCCGCAGCTAAATAACAAAATATATAAAACCACCGGCAGTGTCTCTCGATCTATTTGTATCAGTGTGCTCGAGTGATTGAAGGATTCTTTTTACTGTTTGACTCTACTTTCGATTCGTCCAAGAGAATTTTACTCTACGTCATCTTGAAAGTGAACGCACGAGGAAAAGGGATTGGGTACGAGAACTGCTCGTGACCGAGGTTATGTCGACGAGGGGGCACGTCGTCTACGTCGTCGCTCATAATAATAGCAGCAGCAGCAGCAACATTTCTAATCTCGAGAAAGCGCCTTCTGCTTCGATGTTTGTTGTCGCCACCGCCACCGCCAGCGCAGCCGACGCCGCCGCCGCCGCTACCACCAAGAGGCCGTCGTCGTCGTTGTTGTTGTTATTGCCACCGCTTCCTCGTTTGTCTTCGAGGTGAGTTGATCCCTTGTTGTTCAGTATTGTTATCGTCGCGTGAGTTAAAATAATAATAGCATCCTGTAAGTCATGGTACCTCTATATGGGATAAAAATCCACGAACGCTACGTCCTTGCCGAGCGCACTTAACCTCCTTCGAGTTGAGAGTATAAAATGAGTCGTGAGTGCGCGCCTATGGATCGACCGTCTCTCGCTCGTGCGCGCCAGACAGAGAGAGAGCACATGCTGCTCTGCTCTGCTATGTGAACATGGGCTTTTCGTGAATAACAGGATTCGTGCGATTGGCTTGTGGCAAAGGGAAAATCGGATGTGAGAATTTTTATGGTAATTTGGACGCATCCTGGTAACCCCCTTTGCTCCTATATTCCGATTCCCAAGGGTTATGGCCGTCATTACGGTCGACTTTTGATTAGTTTGTGTTTACCTCGCGTTAGCGCGCGCGTGGAATAGCTCGCGGCTGTCAGTGTTTGTAGGTATAGTGTTGACAGTGAGGAAACTAATTGGAATGTTTTTATTTTCTCTCCATTCTCTTTGCAGAGCATAATAGACTTGTCACACTGTAAGATATGACGTTGGTTGTTGATCTCAGGCCAGTGAACCATGATGATCGAACCACCCTTTAGTTTAGAGGACGCTTGCAGGCAGGCACAGGTAAGCTCTCTGTTTATTTTTCTATATTTTTCTGTGGAAATATAATTGAGAAAGAAGGTGTGACTAAATATCTGCATGTTTCTATTCAGGAAATGATAAATCAGGTATCACGACACCAGAGAGATGCTCAAGGACAAGGGCAAGGTGGAGGTCTGGACATCACCCTTGATGGTCTTTCGAGATCAGCGGTGATCAGTCACAAAAAAGAGCAGAGCTATTCAAAACAAAGTATTCAATCTAAACTTACAAGGCTTTATTTTGAAGAACTCTCACAAGCTCCTCATGCTACGCCAGATTCCATCTTGGTATGTTCAGTACTTTTACTAAGATATTGTTCCCTCGTAAAATAGTTGATTTTTAATAATTCTTATGTTATATTATCAAATTTAGAACAACCTTGAAAATGAGTGTGACCTTCTGGGCCGATTAGTACAAAAGGATGGATTGCACACATTAATCGTCAATCTTTATGCTGGTAACAAGGGTTATTCACTAGCTGTAAGAAATAGGTAAGAAAGTTTTCTTAACTTTTTTAAAATTGGCAAAAATGAGTATATTTTTAACCAAAAAAGAAGCCAATTATTCTTTTTTTGCATTATTTTTTGTATTAAGGCTTATAAATAATGATGATTTTCAATCACATATATTACAACCTAATTTTATCAAATTGGAAAATATTTTAATTCATATCTTTGATATCATCTAATGTTAAAGATTTACTGTTTGTTAAATTATATTTCAATTTAAAAAAGATTTTATTCAAAGTATATGTTATACACATTTGGCTTGTGTTTAAATTTTACAAAAATAAATAATGTAAGTTAATTTAAATTGCTATAGATCTATGATCTTTCATAATATAGTATTTACATTTTACATTTAAAGTTTGAAACTTAAATAAGGATTTTTGTGAATGTTTTGGTTACTAATTAAATTTTCATTTAAATTTAAATTCTTTTGTTATTTTACATTTTTAACATTATTTTTATGATTAGTCTCAAAGGAATTCAGTATGATAAAAACACATCAGTCTCTGAAACTCAGTTAATGGGTTATGAGCAAGGAGAGCTGTTATCATGCATCGACAATGGCCAGCTACCCGCGATGCTGGCCGAGCAGCTGGAGGTAAATAACTCGCATTTGTTTTACGACGGCTGCATCATTGCCGAGGTGCGAGATTATCGCAAGGCTTATCCACACAACAAACCCGAAATACATCATGTTCTTCTCAAACCCAACACACAGGTATGTATTTGTTATTAAGTTGTGTGAACTAATAAAAAAATTATAATAATGTACAACTTAATACATAAGTTGATTTTGTATGTGTATACCCTAAACTTGATTTGTACTACTGTGAATCTATATCGCGTTTAAACTTACGTATATAAAAAACGGCAACCATAGCTTTACTATTACATCATCTCTTTCGTTAACAACAATTATCTTTCACTGAAGACTATCTTTGTCTTTCTTCAGAGCGTTTTATCGGACGTGTCGACGCTCACAAGCGATGGCGATTGGAGTCACGAGGAGCGGCTTATCCTGGAGTCACGAATAGTGGCTGCGACCCAGGGTCCACTATGTCTCGATCCCAATCCCATACCTAGTCTGGCGTCGACGCGGCTACGTCAATCGAAAGCTCTCCTCGCCGATCATCAGCTCATACGCCAGGCGAAAAAGTTTTCACAGGTTTGTATTACGAACATATTATAATTGTAGCATCAATCAATTATCAGTAAATCTATAAATATTGATTGTGTAGAAGTTTCTGATAATTGATATATGGCTTCTTATTAAAAATATTATGAATAGTACTGAAGTCTTTTTTAACGTGTGCGCAGGTAACAGTAAATCGCAAGAGAAAATTAGAACAGCTGGCACAGCCGGAAGGCTTAACAATACAAGATCTAATGCAAAAGTTGCGAGCGAAACGGGGAGGGCCGTCAACGATAAGCACTGCCTGTCCACCTCCGTCACTAGCTATTCCTCCTTTGTTACCTCCAACGACGCCGGTTGACGTTATGAGGTAAGTCTTGTTACTTTCACCTTATTAATAACACATTGATAAAACATAAAAATTGCATGCTTGCTGCTATTGGTATTTTTAATTGGTGTGAAGTATTCGATCTATTTCATATAAAGAGAAGTTGATGGTTTGCATCAAGCTTGAAGTAAATTGGCGCTGGGTTTTAAATTAATTACGACGAGTAACACTACTGTGATGCTTTCATTACAATCATTTAAATCGCTCCATATTTCTAATACGACTAATAAAAAAAAAACTAAGATATTTTTTTTTTTTTTTTTTTTAGCGCTACGTTTAAATATCTTGAATTTGTCCATAGTATCGGCTTTCCTGAATAGTTACTAGTTTCTAGTCGGATCTTGCTTACGACGTAACAAAATAGAAATCATTAATGAAAAAATTATCAATAATGTTATGGATATACAGAATTAAATTTCATATGTTACATAAATACTTGATTATTTATTTATTTGACAATGTTTAAAGCAGCCTGCTCTTGCATGTACAATGGTAACAAGTGATCGCATTTGAAATTGGTTTTCTTAAAATTTCAAATTATCCTTTGCAAATTGGAAAGTTTAGATTGCATCAATAAGAATTTTCTTTTTTCATTCTGATTTTAAGTATTTTCTTTGATTTCTTTGAATATCTTTAGTGTATAGTAAAAAAGAACTGCTTTATTTAAAAAGCATCTTCACTTTTTAAAGAAAATAATCAAACCTTATCTAAGTAGTGAAGTAGTACACGCTCCTTTGCATTGCGGGAAAATAAATGACAATGGAAGAATAGACCGCAGAAAAACATCGTAATTGTATGATACTTGCGTATGAGTAACGTAAGATGATAGATAAATATTTGGTGAATCATTCTATGACTCATACAGAATAGGCAAGTAGTAAAACTCACCCCCAAATTCGATTGCTTTTTCGACACTCACAAAAATTATATTCTCATAAAATTTTACGAAATTATCAAAGTTACATGAAAGCATTTGTCACGCTTTTTTCCGGAACCTTTTGACCATTTTTTAACGATAAAATAGTTAAATCAAAATAATTCTACTCTTTTAGAGAAGTATCTCACGCCTAATTCCTGCTTATTTAATCCTGCTTTTTTGTCGGTCCTCAGTTACGTTTCCAAAGAATATCGTGAATCATGTTTATCACTATATAGGTATGCCAAAGCGTACGAACAGCCCCGGGAAACGAAAGACTGCCTTCCACAACTCATCGAGGAGTATATCCTGGAGACCGAAAGAGGTCAAGGCCGTATTTATCATATAAAACTCTCCATCTTGCAAAGACCTTCCAATTCCGAGTACCTGGGCGAACTTTACGTAGATATCGATTATAGAGAGGGCGAAAAGAAAGGATCCTCCTGCAGGTGAAAAAATGACATTGATTCGTTTTTTTTTAAATCCTCTTATTACCTCGTACCCTTTACCATACTACTTCCCGCCTCTTATCATCTTTTATTTTTATGTCTGTTTTCTTTTTTGTTTGAGGCTTTTATTAATTAATTTTCTTCCGTTACTACCAATCCTTCCCTCGGTTTTCACTGATTTTTTTCATTACATTTTTATGATCTCTTCCACCTGTCACTAATACGAACGTAATGATTTATCTCTAGATTTACGTTGGGCACGAGAGCCCAAGCGAACCACTACATTCAACAGTTCACGGAAATTTTCACGGAGGAAGGCAGGAAAAACGTAAAAATACAACATGTTGTGCCAGGACAGGCTCCTCGTATTACTTGCACTCCAGGATTACAGCGAGCTCAACAGCAGGCGCAACAACAACAACAGCAGCAGCAACAACAACAGCAACAACAATTGCAGGCGCAGGTGCAGCAAGTGCAGCAAGCTCCGAATGTACAGCGAGTTCACCAGCAGGTTAAGGTAATAACAACATTAATTATTGCTACAATAATTAAATTTGTAAATGTTATTAATAACGAGAGGTCACAACCTGCGAGAAACAGATTTCAACAAAACTTTAAAACAAAACTTCAAATACGTATTTTGACGCTGGAAACTAATGTTTCGTCCATTGGCCAACAGTTTGCAAATATTCGTAATACAGAAATGATAAAATAACAGAATAAAAATGGCTTTATATCTAGTTATTATGAGTTGAAAAATATAATAATTCTTTGAAAAGTTATATAAGCAATCTGAGATGGCTGAAAAAATCGTTATGATGATTTACACTATCTTTAATTGTTTATTACATTCCAAGAAATGAATATTTTTCAACTCGTAAAATAATATTTTTAAGTCTTTAATACAAAACAAAAAACAAACATTAAATTATTCAATAATAAAACAAATTTGGGATTTCATAACTTATATATTCGAGAAAAAGCTCAATAAAGGCTGAAATTTTCGTTAAAATCTGTTTCCCGAAGGCCGTAACGTCTCCTTATATATACTCAAATCCTCTAATGATTTCATTAGTTATACAAATCGCTTGAATTGTTTCACTTTATGCTATTAAACCTAATCTTTAACAAACATAAACAATTACCATATTAAATAAAATTATTATTATTCACATTTTTATCAATGGAAACTCATTATTAAACCTTGTCTTTTTTTGTTCGCGTACGCGTTTAGCTAAACAATCTTCTTACCCGACAGGCTCACTTGGTTGCCCAACAACTACAGCAAGTGCAGTCACAGCGCGTAGCGCAACAGATACTTTCGCGAGCACAGGGTCAGCTGAATACGCTAGCCGGCGGTCAGCTAAACACATTAGCAGGGCAGGTGGCCAATTCCATTAAGGCCATGACCGAGGCAGCTGCATCGGGCTCGAGACAGCCCACCAGCCTCGTGAATTGCCTCGACAACGTAGCCCAGGGTTTACCCGGTATTGTACAAAATGATCCTGTAGCTGTGAACGTCGAACAAGCTCTAACTTGTAACACAGCCACGGTGCCACGCGTCGGTACTGCTGGCCCGACACAGCTCACAGCTCAGACATTAGAAAACGCTACGGCCAATGCTGTTACGATGGCCACGACGGACATGGCCCCGTGCAATGGCTCTGCGGGTATTTTAGTCTTCCAGCAGAAGCCTGCGCCAGCACCAGCTCCTAGTAACACATCTAGTGTTCCAGTTTTGGTGAGCTGATCTTTTGTTTTTCTCTAAGCATTCATTTTAGGCAAACGTTTTATCTATAATCTATTGATCTAATTGAACAACTTTTAGTTTAAAACTTATGTTTGTAATCAACACATCATTTGAATTATTGTATTTTAGCAAGCGCAGTTGCAAGCTGGAACATTAACAGACACGTCTAGCCATAACGACGTGACGTTACGAAGTAATTCCACAAATCTCGCCATAAGCGCTCTCGCGACTTCTCTCATGAATTCGGCTCAACAATTCACGCAGCAGCAGGCGGCGGCTAACGCTGCGGCTGCAGCTGCCTCCATGAACAATACGGCAGTACAAGCTGCTCCGAAATCCAGTAACGCCGCGATACTCAGCCTTTTGAACAGCACGCCCGCTAATCTACAGCAGAAAGCTCCGTCGCGAAGGATCTCTCTCAACGCTGCATCGATACCGCAGAGGGTATTGAGTCACGGTAATGTAATTACTGTTCCAAGTACATCAGGACAGGTAAATTGCACATTTATTTTTCATTGAAAAGTAAAATTTCGAATTTGTACTGATGTGATTAATGGATTTTTATTTTTTAGATGCGAGTGAGTTTTAGCTCGCCTTTAGGAGCGAATCAGCTTGCGAAACAGCAGCCGGTAAAAGCAACAGCTGTAAGACTCGCACGCGTTCAGGATCCTACGTCTGCTTTAGGTTTATCGATGCCAGGATTATCGGCTTTACTTGCTGGTGAGTTGTAGTGAACGCTGTCTAATTGCGTGGTTTTAATTTTTTTCGACTTTTATTTGAAACATGGTCGAAAAGAGTGAAAAATGTAGCGTACTTAATTTGAGCCTTATTCTTTGCAAATTTGAAGATTCTTTCAATTGCAAAATAGGTACTCCTACGGAAGACAATTCGGTACCTGGAATAACTGCGGCCTCGTCGCTATTTGAAAGGCTCACGGCGACAACTGCAAATCAAAGTAGCCAGCCTGCCAGTCCAATGACTAGTCCGCCACCTGTGACGCCACCACAACAGACTCAACAACAGCAGCAACCTACCAATGTTAATCTTCAAGGCGTTAATCTTGCTAGTCTACCAAATTCCATTAATGGTCTTCAAAACGTTCAGGTATTGACAAATTTTGGATTACCAAAGTACTTTTTTAAGACATTTTGAAATTGATTAAAATATTTATTTAACTCGAGTATAACATAATAGTACTGAATTGTGATACAAAGTATCCAAAAGTATAGAAACGGCTTATATTCTTTTGGATAAACGGCGTAATACTAAAACTAGTAAACCCCCTATTTCTCGTTTCATTCGTTGCACCACCACGGTCTACGTAAAAACTTTGCTTTTTACATTGTAAGCATAACCGTACTTCTCAGGATAACACTTCAAATACTTATAAAAATAAAAAGTTTTGTTTTATTGTTGTGTACAATTTTTGATTCTGACATTTTTGTGTAAACTAAAATTCTGTGTGATTATTGTCAAAAATCGTTAGTTTTCTATGTTTTTAGTTGTTTAAAATCGATTTTAGTGTACAAGAAAACACTGGTCCAATTACAGTGCTCTATAATTAGATGAATATGTACGTACATACGTACATCATAGGTGGACTACTGGAAACTATTGGCTGGACAATAGTTTTTATAAACTAAGTGATTATATTATGAGACGTAACCACTTTCACTCTGGTGAATTATATTAAATTTTCCTGAGAATCGGTCGTATCTAAAAATTACCTGTATAGAAGTTGTTAAGTTTCGTATAGGCATTTATCGAAGTCATTCTCTTCTAAAAAATATATCGTTTCGATGCCTTTTATATACTTGCTTAGAGGTCCATCTATAAAAGGGAGATTGCGATAGTATTGGATTGAAACTCTACTAGAGCCAATTCAGAGCGTTATCAAAAAATTCATTGATGAATGCAACAGAAAGATACAAGAAGATACAACGGAAAGAAAAAAAAATGAAACGAATGAAATAAACTTAGAGGAATAGGAGCGGGCCTGCAGTGGTAGAAGTGGCTAACTTTATTTTATTGATTTTATTATTTGTGATTAGCAAATATATATGAAATATATTAGAGAGCGGCCACAATGACATGACAGAACATGTCTTCACGCTATTCTATCCGCTCTCTTATACTATATAATATATACTCCTTTTTATAGATGGGTACTTCTTGATTCCAAAAAATACTACTTACTAAATTTATATTTGATTTACCACAACAAAATAATACACGCGCGCGGCACGCGCGCTTGTTCATTTTCTAGTATAGTATAAATTTTTAAACGACGTATTCAGAAAAAATATACCGAAGTTTATAGAGTACATAACTTTCTCGTCAAATTTTAAAGAGATTTTAAAGTATAAACAATCTTGTACACTTATTTTATAGAATAAATAGCACCAGTCGCTCCTTTAGGTTTTTTTTATACTTTCTTTATTTAATATTGATTTCTGTAATTATATTATTACATTTTACTTTAAATATTTATTTTTATAACAGTTTTTTAATGATCTACTTGATTTTGTGAACACGTTATTTTTTATATTTCTCGTAGAAATATCAGGATTTTATATAAAATTCATAATTTTGAACTTTTCGTAACTTCAACCAAAATCAATGTTTTATTCTCATAAAAATGATAAACAAATATAAAGTTTTGAAATTATGGCCGCTTCATACTTTATTTTTTATAAATAGAAAAACACTGTTGCACAAATCGTTTGTTAAAGTAAAAAATGTTGTTTCGATTAAATCAATATTAAAATAGTAGTTTATGTAAAAAAAAACGTTAAATATATGTTTTCGCTCAAAGTTGTGATTGTGTGGGAGTGCCAATTCTACGCTCGAGTTATGAACATTATTTTATTTTTATATAGTAGGCGTTGACCAATCCTAGTAAAAGGACTAAAGTTGAGATGAGAATTTCGCTACAAAATTACAGTCTTTCATTATGTTTGTCAAAAACATAAAATACATATAAAATCAAAAAAAGAATATTAAAATTTGGCAGTACTTATCAGTGTTCAATTGAGTACAAATACTATGAAATTCTACGGAATTAGTAGGTGCGTCGTCCGTTGCTTAATCTGATAGCATTTTGCAAGTTAAGCTTGCGGACGTTCATGTATGTTCATAGAAACGATATTTCTTGTATACGGTTCCACGCAACTGTCGACGTCGAATATATTGTCGAGTACAAACTTCGGGGTTTTGTCTTTTATAATTCTATTTACTATCGTTATTCGAATTAAACAAATATTAAAGTAATATTTGAGTGAATCGGTAATCAGTCCGAAAGGGTCGTTTTAAAGGTGCTCGATTCCTACTTTATTTTGCGGAGGTTCAATGGAAATTTATGTTAGTAAAATAAAGAATAATATAACTACTTTACGTTATGTATATGGAAAATTTAGTTTTTGCTTTCATATAATTTTATTTATTTATTAAAGTATTTATATACTTAAGTATCTTAAAAAAAAGTTTAACGTACGTTTTCAAATTATTATTAAGAATTCTTCTTGCGTAAATTGAAAGTAAATTGTATGAATGTTAATACGATTAATCGTAGAATAGAAACCGTAATTAAAATTAAACGTTTCTTTCTGTAAAACTCTGTGATTACACAATTTATAGGTTTACTTATAAATAAATAACTTTGTAGAGCTCCTCAATCCTTAATTTCATTACAATCTATATGATTGTTGCTAGTTTGAATATCGAAATGAGTAGCAACATCTGTATAATCGTGCTCCAGCCTTCTCATTATTTTATTTCCTTCAAATGATAAATAAAAAAAAATAATGTTACACGGATGCTATTTTATTGATCAGTATATTAACATATGGAAACCGGATTTGAGAACAGTAAAGTATGTAGAATAATTGTTTTATACAAGTGGACAATGACAAATATATCAGTAAAATCAAATCGTGTATGTTTGATAAGACCAACGAAATTTGAAGCTTTAGAAATTATATGATTTATGTGGGGAGAAAAAAATAAGTTCAAGTCAAAGATCATACCAAAATCTTAAACGCTGATAAAGCAATTAGATATTACTGGTGTTATAATTTATAAGAAGATATGACGCTATACATTTCGCGATGTTAAGTCAAAAAATTCATTTCGATTGTGATAATACATTCAAATAATATTGTAGGTTTTCTTGTCTTTCTGAGATTTTATAGATAAGATTTAAGAATACATCCTTAATGTAGATGAAAAAAGTAAGAGGATCAGATGAGACCTTTGCTGTACTTTGAATGTAACTCAGATAATGTTGAAATATAGTTATTTAATTTAACATTTTGAATACTTTCAGTCAGATAGAAAAAAAATTAGAGCGTAATGGTCGACACAAATAGCAAAGCTTCCAAATTTCCCACAATGATCATTTGTGACTTACCCTATCAAAAGCCTCGTAAAGAGTTAGTCAAGGCTTCTGAGAGGTAGTCCTTGAATAAAAGAAAATTGGAAAGAGCAAATCATATTGATCGATTAATCATTCAATAAATTTATTTGACAACTCATTAGTAATAAATGCATACTATTAGGGGGCTGTACCCCCCTGCGTGTTTCGTTACACTCGATACGCCCCCCCCCCGCTTCTCGCTTCGCTCGTTACAATATCGCCTACTCTATGTAGAAAAGAAGTTTTTAGGTACATCATAGACAAAATCCGTACGTCTCAGGATAATTTTATATTTTCACCAGAGCGAAAATTGTAGCACTTCAAATGCTAATAATAATAATAATAAACACTTTTGTTTTATTGTTATGTACACTTTATGGTTCTAACATTTCTGTGTAAATTAAATTAATTTTTTAACTAACTTTTTAACCGTTCGAAATCGATTTTATGAGCTTATTAGCTCATCAGGAATTTATTGTATACAAGAAAATGTTATCTAGAGAAAAGTTTTGTTTTAATGAGATCTATAACTTTTGTATTAAAAGTTTTTACGTAAATCGATATGCTTACGAATTCAGTGCGAAACTTTCAATGAAAAATTTGCGGGTTCTTGGCATATATCTTTTAAAAATGCAATTATATATGAAAAAGTTAAAATAAAAAAAATATGTATTTCAATGAGAAATTTAAATGTGCCCCTATTACTACAATTTATAATGGGTTTTTTTGCATATAGAACCACCGCCTTCGTATAATATGAGAAGTAATCTCTGCGAAACTGAGCTTGATCGTTCGAAATCTCTTTAACTTATCAGTGGAACTTGCTTACATACATACGTTCATTTATTCATACATCATCAAAAATGCTCTAAAGAGGGTTTTAACGATTCAAAACATTTTTTGGCACTATAAAATGTTGTTTTTTGAGATGATACATTTTTCACGATGGTGAAACTATATAAGGCTCTCGCGAATATTGACCTCGTCTAAAAAATCTTAACTAGGCAACTAATAATAGATTTGACAACATTTCATATGAAACACGTAAAAAAAAATTTTTTATGAAATATAAAATTAAAATAATATTAAAAATTAATCTATTTTCATATTTGGTATTAATGTAATAACAAAACTAAAGATGCTAGACAAATAATAAGAAAAAGACATGTCCAACAATTATAAAAAAGTAATTCTCAATTTTACGATTATTTAGGTTTCTATACCTGGTTTATCTCAACCCATCACCATGTCTCTAAACGTTTCGGCAGCGACAGGTGGTGGCAATGTTGTCACACCAGGAGGTGTGATTGTTTCTCTTCCAATATCTTCAGCAACTAATACTTGCTCTACCGTTTCCAGCGTAAGTTATTTTGACGTTTTTTACGACGTATTATTTTGCATTTAAAATTTGTGATTTTAAAAATACGTAATTTTTTTACATAGATGCCGGCAACAGTTGTAACGACTGCTGTAGCTGGAGCTACTCCAACTGTAGTTATAGCAAATCCTGCCAATACTCACTTATCGTTACCAATCGGTAAAATTCTTTACACCAAATATTTTTTCGTACTATAAATTTTGTTCTTATAGTTTAAAACTTTGTACAAGCAAAGTTAATATTTCAAAGTTAATGTAAAAATGTAATAATTAAATATTATTAGGACGCTTGCAATTTGAATATTCAAATAATTAAGTAAAAACTAAAGAAAGATATTTGGGAATGGGTTAAATATAAAAATACGTAATAAAATACGCCAAAGCAAAATTAACAATTAAAGCTTGCAAAAGTATCATCCTTAAATTGAACCAAATTCTACTAGGGTAATTAAATAAAAAGTTGTTCAAAATAATAGCAAAATTTGAATTAAAAAATAAAAAATCACTTTAAAACATATTTATTTTTTATAAAAGTAAGTTTTTTAAATGATGGTTAATTAAGTTATTTGGATTATTTCTCTAACCAATCTAATCATCTTTCTTTGACTATTTTGTAATACTTCTTTAAAATTGTGATCTTAAAAAATTCTATTTTTATCCAACAGCACAATTGATACCTTCGGGAGTGAAAGGTTTAACTCAACAAAGTATACGTAGTAATAATGCTGCTGTTACCCTCGCTCAGGTAAGCATACCCATATATATTTAATAATAATTGTATTGTCAAGTGCAAAAATTGATAACAATGAGTATCTTTTCATATCCAGGGAGGACAGGCTATACAACTCGTTGGATCTCAAAGGTCGAGACTTGGACAAATGACACGTCAAGTTCAGCCTAATCAAGCCAAAACCTTATCAAATCAGCTGGTGACTGTTTCGAAGGCAGTTACGGCAAATCAGCTTGTATTATCGCGAAATAAGCAGATATTGACCCCGATAATGGGTAAGGATTTTTAAATTTTATTGAATGAAAATTCACTAAATAAATTTAACGATAGCGACTCATATAATTTGTTTGAATACGATATTTTAGTAGCGGCATCGAAACCAATGCTTATGGCAACGCAATCGGGTGCATCCTCTTCCCAATCGGCGATATCGACTGCCGCGAACAAGCAGACCTTACTCGCCAAATCCTTGCATGCCAGGTCCGCAACGGCCGCGGCGATGGGACAATGCAACTCTCAGGCACAAGCTCTTAATGCTGTAGCTGGTTTATCGCAACAACAGGTAAATTGTCAAGTTTGCTTTAATTGAAATTATTTTTAATTATAATGTATTACATATAATTATAACTTATTAATTTATAAAAAAAAATATTTAAAATATTGAAATTCTATTTAAATTATATTTAGCGATTAATAGTAAACTGATAATGAATTTATTTCAAGTATATAATCCAATCAATCAATCGCAAAGAGTTAAAATTATCTTTGATTCTTCTCAATGAGATTAAAATTAATAAAGTACATTGAAAAATAGATAGCTAAAAGTCGAGTAATTGTGTCCCCCTCGTCAAACTTCATCCTGCTATATTCGCTAAAGTGACATCATATAGATAGAGAAGTAATTCGCACTTGTTTTGCAGCTTCAGCAATTACAGCAGTGCCTTGCTGCGCAGCAGAAGGCCTCGATAGCTACGGCAAGCGCTTCAGCTGGTGGCAGGACAGCACAGATTCAACCGCGTGGTAGTACCGGCGGCGACGACGTGCTCTGAGCTGCGCTACTTCGGACCGTGGCAACTACAACTGCTGCTGCTGTCGCTGCTTCCTTCTCCACATCATCAGCATCACCATCATCATCTGGCACGTCCTCCATTTCCACTTCGTCAGCCGCCTTGGCCGTCGGCGACGAGAGACAAAGCAAAGGGGGACAACCGCCTCACTGCATGGCCTCGAGATTAAGGATCGCATGACGATCAACATGGACATATTTGTATAAAGTATTTTTGCGAAACGAAACTCGGTATATATATAAATATATACATATATAAATATTAGTTTTACGTGGGCTGTATATCCTCGTAATGATGTTGGGATGAAAAAAAAATTAATTATAATAAGGATGAAGATGAACAAAAAATCGTGTCTATGCGGTAAATGTTGTGTTTTACCGATGATCAATTTTCCGCCTCGTTCGTTGACTCACGTTCATTTTTCTGCGCGAGAAAGTTTTCAATTATTGTAGATACAAACATACATGCATATATATAAATATATATATATGATATAAAAATTTGTTTTATATTAAAAATGCGTAATAAATATTTCATTTTTATGTATCTTGTTTTATTTTTCTCTTTCACTCTTTTAGAAATGATGGTTTTATATGACTTAACAAGGATTGAGCATATTATCAATGATAAAATTCGTATATAAGTTTCATTATTAAATTTTTTTATTATTCATTAACTGCGTGTATACACTGACTGATAAAGTATATAAATATTATTATAATATAACTTTAAAAACAGATGAAATATTTATATTTTTTTTTTTTATAAATCGTCTTACATAATAATTGTCTTCGTTTCGTTTTTACGCAAGTAGAAAAAGGATTTCAAAAAATGTACTAAAAACAAATTTGCATTCATTATCTTTGGCATTCTAGTGGTAGTTTCAGATAATACAAGCTTTATTGCGCTGGAATGGATGTATATACCAATCTCGCATTTTTATACACGTTATTAAGAAAAATTTATATACTTCAAATATTACAATACTATTTTTTCTGAATTTTAAGAATTCAGTACACTGATTAAATCGAATCCAAAAATAAATATTCATCAATATATAATAGACAAAATACATATAATAAATTTGTTTAGTCTAAAAATTACGTTTTTTTTAAATAGCAGTATACTGAATTCTTAATAGTATATTTGATTAAATTACCAAATAACAATACAGTCTTTATTTATATAGAATATTTTCTCTTTTAAAATTTTTTTGTATATTATAATTTCTCTAAAAATCTTATTAAAGAGGCACTTGGACTATTTAAAATAAATGACAGATACCGTCACTATATATAAGTTAATAAAAAATAAATATAATCGGCGATCAGTGCTTGAAAGTACTTTAGAGCATATCTGTCAAATAATTTCTTAAGCACTGGAAACAAATAAATTAAATTATCATATTAGGTAATTACAAACTATACAGTGTTTCATAATGGCTAGTTTGACAAGTTCAAATGGATGACAACAGAAATATTTTTCGAGGTCATTTTGTTTCTTACATTCTCTTGTCAAATAGTATTTTTTATTTAAAAATATGTTTGAATATGATGGAAGCACTCAGTCCCAGCTGTGTGCTATAACATAAGAAACTAGGTTTAACCATTTCTTTCGATTTTTATTTAAGTAAAAACAAAATAAGAAAAAATTTTCCTATTAATTATGCTAGCTGTTTGTAAAAAGTGTGCGTATAAAAATATTTATATTAATTGTAGCTGGTAAATGCCACGTATAAAATCGAATCTTTAGATTCTTGACTTCATATTTATCAAAGAATAACAAATACTGCATGCTCTTTTCACTTCATGACCAAAAAATCTTTAATATTTTTCTACTAAAATTTATTAGTCACGAAATCACCCATTTTTTGGCCCTGTTTTATAATTATTCTTTCGGGACTAGCCATTATGGAATCCATCATGGATATTTCTCCAAATGGTATTATTGCTTCCTTCTTCAAAAATTAGTTGCTAGGGATTGATTTGGTCGTGTCAAAAACTTTTCAAGTTGAGTGTATATTACTATTATCCAAAGTTCCATCCAGATGTTGACTGTTATGATTCTCTTCTGTGAGTATAAACAATATATGATTTTTTTTTTAATTTTCTTTAGTTATCTAAGAACGTCATTGCAGTGTCTTATATTAAATAAATTTTTTTAACTAACCATTTTGTTGAATCATCCATTTGGAATCATTCTGGTCATTATTAAATTCAGGTGAATTCAAGGATTCTTCTTTAGTGTCAAGTCTAGGATATTTTTCTTTTGATTCGTGTGGTTCATTATTACTGTCAAAAATTTCTGTGATCTGTAATTTGTCACCGTCATCCACAATATAATATGTCATCAATGCTTCCTGATCTCTCCTAACCTAAGATGTAATAAAGTAAAATGTAAGTCTAAGTTGAAAGTTAAAAATTGTATAGTATTAAGTAAGCTTGTTATTTGTACACATACTTGTAAAATATTCTCAAAATTATTGTCTGATGTTCCTGTATCGGCCAAATCCGACATATTTATAATGCAGTTGTTAGATTGCTCACAATCTGACCAGGACTTGCTAAACATTACAAAATATATTAGAAAATAAATTTGAAATCTTTTTAAAAATTTTATGATTATTCATTGATATGAAACATACTTACTCATTATCATATTCCAGAGTTAAATTTAAATTTGCTTTGTGTTCTTCAATAGGTCCATCATCGTATAGATCTAAAACAAGATAAATATTTAAATAAAACTCATTTTTTCATATAGAAATTTTTAAATTAAATATTGTGCATACATACTTGATCCATACTCCATAATATTCACATGACATTTAATGGTTTGTGGAATAGGTTGGTAATATACATTGATTTTTGGAAAAACAAGACTCAATTGTTCGAGAAAATATCTTGTCATATCTATAAGTCCTTTTTGGAGTTTTGGAGCATGGAAGACAAATCTAAAAAATTTTAATTTTATATTGAATTAGATAAGATTAAAATGATATTTATTTGTAAATGTTCATAACTGATTAAATGATTATTTAGAACTAGTGTTGTGAACTTTATTGAATTTTTATCTGTTTTTGAAGATTTATAAAAATTTCAATATCAATATCATTAATAATTTCCATAATTTTGAAAAACTATAATTAAATAAGACTTTTATAGCTATTACTATTTTGATTCAATCTGTGATGGGCATGTATAAAACTATGCTGCATCAATTACTTTTCTTTCATAAATAACAAGAAAGTTATCACAAATGTAACTAAAATTATATATTAATCCACTATTCACTGCCTTAATTGACGTAAGCAAGTAAGCAATGCTTTTCTATTAAATCAAACACTCTTATCAATTGTGCTTGTTATCTAAAATTATGAAAAAAATAATTTAAAAACATGACTTGACCTATGACGCATCTGATAAATACAGAATTCTAATTTCTCTCTTATTTGTGAAAAAAGGAAAAATCAATTAGTAACAAACATTTTTTTAACATAGTTCAAGCTATTTAAACATTCTTCAGTTAGATTTTTGTTTAGTTTAATAAGCCAATGTCATAATGAATGAAAAGAAATTTTTCAAAAAATATCCTAAAAACATTTAAAATCAAAATTTCATTTTTCAACCATATGAATCATTTTATAATGAAATAAAAATTTATTTAATAATTAAATAATTATTCAAAGAAAATAATTTTTAGATAATGGTAAACAGAAAGAACTTTAAATTTCAGGCATGATAAAGATAATAGGTTCAATGACAAGAAAATATGATTCAAGTGGTCACCTTCAGATAATATCATGGATTACATCTTTATATTTTAATCTGATATTTATCAACTTTATAAAAAGAATATTATTAACTTACTTAGTGAAAGTTGCATATACGACATCGGCAGGTAAAGTATATGGCAGGCTCAACAATGACAAAAGTCTTACACTTTTGTGTTTGAAAAGCCAATTTATAAGTCCTTTATTTGTAGAATCTATAGCATCTTTAAAAACTGTTAGTACTGTATCTGGAAGTTTGTCAGCTGATGCTTCCTATATTAAATATAAAAAATGGATGATTATCTTAATAAATTGTAATGATTAATGTAAAATTATTTAGCATACCTCTCTATGAAATATGCAGTCTGCACAGACTTCATTGCTATCAGGAATTTCAATGGTTTCAGGAACGTCAAAAGTTGACTGTACAGCTATACATCGAGTGCAATTAATTAAATTATTTCTATTTAAAAATCTTAAAGCATCATCAAATCCTTGTTTACACATATTTGATAACATCTAAAATAAAAGAACAGTAATTAAAAACATATACTATATTAACAATAAATGGTAAATTTATTAAAATACAATTAGAAGAACTCACTTCAGGATTTGGTGGAAATAAGACTCTTGCAAACCTGTACATATTTTGTCTAGAAAGTTCAATGCTTGTGTTAGCAAAATTAACCTGTAAATGAAGTAATATTGATAAAAAATAATTTCTATTTAAACCGGTTATATAAAATTTTTTAAGAAATCAAGATAAAAAGGCATCTTACATGAAAAAGTTGAGATGAAATATCTCTTGGGCAAATATCACTTTCTCCACAAAATGGACTAACAGTTACAGTATTTTCATCAAGGGTTGGTAAATTGTCACTAAATCCTCCATCCATATATCTAATACCATGAAATCTTGGAGGTAACAGACCACAAAAGAATGGGATGAATGAACTGGCAAGCAATGCCTTTATAACAGAAAAAGAAATTATCATAATTAATAAGAAAAATATAGAACAAGTGTGAAATATTTAAATTCAAATTATTTTCTACCTGAAATAGGTCTTCTCTACATTGAAATCGGGAAACTATAACATTTTTACCATCATACACTCGAGTTAAAGAAATGTGCAGTTTTCCAGTAACACGAATGTGGGCATCACTAGGCAGAAGCTATGATGATTATAAATTTTAATTAAAGGTAATGATAAAAAAGATATAACTATAATAAAAAATTTATGGTAACTACCTGTTGCAGACTTTCTAGTAGTATATCTTGTACATTGAAAGAAGGACTGAAGGGTCCAAGAGTTCGCTTTCTAGCTTCTTTTGCCAATTTTAATAAATTTTCAGTCATCTCCACTATATATAAAATATGAATACATTATCAATAGTTTATCATAATTAATAATAATATATAAAATATCATATAAACACAAGCAATAATTTAAAAAAGAAAATAAAATTAAAAAAACTTTTTGGAAATAAATTTTATAACAATGAATTATAATTGAACACTTCAAAGACTGTTCAATAATAGCCTTTTAAGAAAAAGAAGTACTTTTATCAATCTGGCGATACAGAAAATTGACAGGCGATAAAAACAGTCAGAAATATTAAAGATTTCTTTACATAGCTTTGTCGGATACAAGTAAAAAAAATTTAGCTTTGTATTTGTAAATGAATTACGTGAGCACAGTTTCAAAATTAAGAGATCCAAGATTAGGGTCAGCATAGACAAATTATCTCTATTATCACAAGAAAACAAAATCAGCCTCTCATATCAGCTAAGCTAATAAATACTAAACTGACATTTCATATGGACACTTAAAAATTTCCTGTTAAAAAAATTCTTTATCACATGCTACAACCAATCCACTTAAAATTTATTTCAATACATAAATTCATCTTTTTTCACATTAATAACCATTTTGACAGATACATCATTAAGCTTCATTATTTTTAATTGCTACTATCTATTTATAGCTCACCATAAATTAGTCAATAAACGATTCTTTTTCAACTTTTACATTTCTCCAAATTCCAATCCTATATAACAATACTACAACAATTCTTCAGGCAACTCTGACATATCAATACAAATCGTTATTGCCGCTAACGAAAGTTACAACTATACACTATACACAGCATTAACTTGCCGTAAAAAAATTTGAAGCGCGCGGCGCGCGATAACATCACGTGGATCATTTTTTCCTATATATATCTAACAACATGCCGCCGCTATATACCGTATTATCAGCTGTTCGCGCTCCGAACCGTATATATACACATAAATTCGCATATATATATATATATTCGCGCATACGTAAACACACACAAACATGTAGTGCACATGCGCACGCGTGTGCCAGCTATATACCCCCACCCAATCATTATTCCACGAAATTTAAATTCCCGATTCGCGACTGCTAAGATACTTGTAATATCTTTTACGCGCATTTCGATCGATCTCTTATACAGGTTTCTCGGTTACGCTCCGAAACTGTTACTCCAATATTTATATATATGTACTTATGCGTACGCGTAATACTATACTACAAAGGCATGTTATACGCTTAACGAATATACCGAATAGCTTATCAAACGCTTAACGATAAGCCTGTTGACGGAATTGCGTGCCTCGGGCAACATGCCTCTCTCTCATATATATATATATATATATATATATATATTGCCTCCTGGCTCGCGAGCTATACACATATATATACGCGAGCCTTTGTCCAAGACCAATGATCTCGCCATATACGAGAGAGAGAGAGAGAGAGAGAGAGAGAAAGAGATGCATGATCGAGCGCTCTTATGCTCACGCGTGCGAACAAAGAAGAGCTCTTATCTCCCCCTGGATTCACAAAAATCGTCTAGCTGTAGCAGCATACATAAGTGCGCGTTACAACGTCGATGTATGATAAATTACTCCGACCAACGATATTATATTATATATACGAGCGCGCGCGCGCGCGCCCGATCGTCATTCCTTCCTTTCTCTTCTCGTTATTTCTTATATATGTACAAACAGCATTTTTTTTCTTCTTCTTCTATCTTCGTTCTAGGAATTCCGTTAGGATGCATACACGCGATCGACCTACTTGCAGCTCACGCGCGGTCGCGCGCTTGTATATAGGTATATATACGTTAGTGTATACACAAGTGACATCGCGGCCTGTTACATTATACGCGCACGCGGTGTATATACGCGAGCGCGCAATGCACATATATATACATATATACAAGTATTATATATACGTAACGTTATACTGTTGCCGATGCGCGCGTTTATATAGCTGTACTATATATACATATATCGTTCGACGTCGTCGCGCATTGCCGCGCGCTCCATTGCGCAGGACTGAAGAAATGTATAGCTACATGTATATTGTAGATTGTCGCCTGATCGTGCGCGCGCGCGTGGTTGTAATAAGTAAGCAAAAAGACAACAAAACGACTGCGTGTGTGCGTGATTATGATTGTAAACAAATGCGAGCGCTATTATATATATATATATATGCGAATCATGTTTAAACCGAACTCTATCTCTATTATTCCTTTGTCGTGTATAATATATAAACGGCCGTTAAAAATCGACACCCTCACTTTTAAGGTTTAGAATATAGAAGAAAGGGTAAAACAAAGGAGGCGACATTGTGAAATATAATATAGGACCAGGTATGTATATCGAACTCACCGATTGGGAGGTCGCATAGTAAACAGCAGGCAGCGATAGCTCCAGCCGAAGCTCCGCTGATCTTGTCTAGGAGCAAATGGGGCGCGTACTTCTTGAAGCAGACAGCCACGCCAACGTGGTAAATACCGAGGAATCCGCAGCCCGCGAATGACAGATTCATCCTGGCTGCTGACAATTCTTCAATTGTTATTCAAACTACAAAACCAATTAACAAAATAATAATCAAAGATTATAAGTATACTCGACGACTATATCTCATATGTATATATATATATATATAAACACACACACGAACGGATCGACTAGTCCGGTCAGCTGCCGCAGCTGCTCTGAGCGCAGTGGATTGTTACGCGTTTCATAGGCTGCGACCTGTTCTTCTATCTCCTTCTTGCTTATACTGCACGTCTTTCTCTGGTCGTCCCCCCCACGAACGGTCGTCGCGTGACGTAGGTTATAATACACAACCGCGAGCTTTTAGAGTGCGCATATACTACCTAATAAAATAAAGTGTGTGCGCCTGAGGCTCGCGCTGCAATGAGTTCGAGCACGAGAGATCTGTGACATGGTAATCATGACATCGAATATATGTGTATGTATAGTTGTTGTTCTATATATGTATATATTGATATGTAAAAGAGCGACAAGGTTAAAGCAGACGACATGTGTGGGTATATCTAGCGATAAATTTGATTTTTTTTTTGCTAATGTTTGCGCGCGCGCGAATTACGGAATGTGAAAGAACGACGCGATAGCGATAAATTAAAGTAGCGTATATGTAAGTACTTAGTGCGTCGTGGCCAGTATTTCTTTTTTTTTAAGCGTACAAGAATGATTTGCAAGTGAGAGGAAAATAGGATGTTATGTAGAGGAATGTGTGCGTATATAGGTGAGAGTTGAGTTGACATGTGTGGTTATTTAAATAAGACGCACGTAGTTTGTTTTTCCTTTTTCTTTTTTCTTTTTTTTTTTTAATAGAAGAGCTGATGATGTTTACGATATTCATTATTTTTCGTTACGGATTGATATTAACATGAGAGTTGGATATTTTTAATGTACCGACCTTGAAGCTTTATTTTGAGCTTATGAGTTTGCGCGCTTACGGAGTATAGAAACAATGTTTAGTATCTAGAGAGTTATACAGCCGTTACGTGATAATGTCAGACTTAAATATACCTACTTGAGGTAAAAGTGCTGCTTTTCTGCTTATGCACCAAATTTAAGACTTTACGTCGTTCACTGGAAGTTGCCTACTCACTGCGCAGAGATTATATGAAGAATCAACTGAACAAATGCTATACTTTGAATAATTAATTTCATACGTTGTAACGAATGTTTTATGAAAATTTACGTGGATTGTTACTAGTATCGAAAACGTTTATGTTAGAATGGAGTTTAATAAACCTTATATATTATAGGTTGTTTTAGCTCTGAGTTACTATACTTATGTAATTTGAAGTCTTTTTTTTCCAAAACAATCGACGATTTGTTTTATTCGTGGAAGGTAAATGAACTTATACTTCAACAATGAAGAATCTATAATCACAACGAAACCTCTATCTAAAAATAGCTTTAAATATAAGCATGTATCGGTATACATGGCGATTACCGATAAGTCAGGAACCGATATCAATTGCGAATTAACTTTATCGGACTTGCCTTCAAAGAGAGAGAGAGAGAGAGAGAGTGCACAACAAGAAAAAAAAAACAAACCAACGCAATAATAATCATATCAAAACAACTGTCAGGATAGGAAAAATAGACACACCTATTTGTTCCAACGCTATACGCAAATCATTTATCACTGCGAGTCGGTTATTTTTATCATATGGTATACAATATTGACGCGACACATGTGACTCTCTAACGGAATTCTTAGTAGTGCAGAAACAGCCTAATGATATGCGCGCGCATCTGAGAACCTATTGGTTCTCGTTGATGGTGTGGTCTTGGTCGCGCCTGTATGTGGTTTGAAACTCCACCTTCTCGCCGTCACAAGTTCACAACGTACATCTATACGCGTACACGTCACAACACGTTGCTCGTGCAGTGTATTGTCTTGCGCAAAGTTTTATATATATATATATATTGGCGCTGCTTAGTGCTCGCACACCTGTGCGCATTGTGTGCACGGTTTTACCGTACCCGCGTATATATATATACACATATGCATGCATGCTCGCGCCGTCGCGCGGAAAAGCGGTTACCCTGAGAACGCTCGTCACGTGGTGCCTGTGTGTTTTTGAAGCTGATATCTATATAACGTGTACATATCATGTATATATATATATAGATATTATTCGTTGACTATATAGCGTGTATATGCTAACACTACTCTCTCTCTCTCTCTTTCTTTTGGTATTTATCTGTTTCTCTTCGCCATCTGTTTTTGGCGCGACTGTCGTTTGAGGGTAAAAACCGCACGCGCAGACAGAAGTGAACGCGTCGTACGCGCGGTCTCATGGATGCGAAGAAATCGACTAGTACGTAGACATCGTCGTCTGGAGTACGATATCAAGTATTAACACGTTTAGCATACAGGCGTATGCAATTACGGCCGTAGGTTGCGGTGGTGTAAACAGTCGCAGATTATGAATTTTATCGAGCGGCATGGAAGCGCTGTCGCCGTCGCCGCCACCACCACCACAGCCGCAGCAACAGCCGCCCTCGACCTTCGCGGCTTACCATGCCGTTTATGTGCCTGTGGAAGACCTTGCCGACGATACAGAAGGTAAGCTATATGTACTTAGTGAAATTGTTGTTGGATGTACGTGTTATACATGTTGATTTTATGATTTATCGTGTTTGATTGTTGCGCAGACGTTGTACTTCACGTCTACACCGACAAGGCCGAGGCCCTGAAAATCATTAAAAAACACAAGAAGGGCCGGCTGAAGACATTTAAAACATTGGAGGATGCCCATGAATTTGCTCGTAATGGCCTGGAGTCCACACTGCCCAATCCACTTGCCAATTCGGTACCAACAATTATTGTTACCGAGGAGAAGGCCAGCAATTTTAAGGGACCCAAGCCACAGAACCTGACACAATTCAGGAAACTGATAGAGTACAAGACTATGGATGCAGTGAAAAGTACTATTTGGGACAATCCACGTTATCTGGTCAGCGGTGGTGACACACCAACAATATTGCATGTGGGTATATTTTTACAAGTTATTTGTTAAAGAAGATTAAAATAATTCATTAGAGAATGGTTGTATGACAAGTATTGTTTCTAATATGTTACTTTGATTTTATAGGAAGGTTGTCGTTATAATGCTTTACATGTTGCTGTGAAAGTTGCACAGTGCCCAGAAATGTGCGAATTAATTTTGAATACAGTGGGCAATCCACAATTTGTTAAGTTATTGTATGGTGAAACCGATGAATCAAAAACATATGTAGACAGAGCTAGTATCTTACAAGACTTGTACTTGAACACACCTGACAAGGGACTGAATGAAACGCCATTGCACTTTGCAACAAAGTTTGGATTGAAGGATTGCGTAAGAACATTACTTTCATATCCACAGTGTTTAAAAACTCCTCTTAATAAATATCAACAAACACCTGGTGATGTAAGGAATTTTTCATAAATAATATTTTATACTTCTGCTGCCTTCAAGTTATAACAGCATTTTTTTAAAATAATCTTTCATTTAGATAATATGCAGTCGAAGGTCAATGGATGATAAATCATTAATTAATGAAATACGCTCTTTGCTAGAAGAACAGTATTATGTGCCTGTTTTGCGTGCAGAGGATAACAGTTTACAACCTATTATAGGAGAACCATTTTCACCATCCACTCCTCCAGTAAGTTTTCTACTTTAATATTATTATTTATTAACAGTGTAAAATAAATATTTATATTTACCTACTATTGATTATTGATAAAATTATATTAAAAAAAAAAAAATTGTTCAAGCAACTGCAATTGGTTGATCCTATGAGCCCTAGACTTGAGGTTCGAGCTTTTGCTGGACCAATGCCCAAAGACCAAGCTGTAGAGTTTAGAAAAAAATGGAAGACTCCTCCTCGAATTCTTGGTACACCCAATAAAAAGATCAATTTCTCTGGTGACTGCAATGGACTCAGAAGTCCTAGTTTGAACTTATCTTTACGCTTACAGGATACAGATAAAGGTCTTGAAAGAGTTGGTAGGTAAGTACCATTGTTATTATAATTTTTATTTTAATTGACATTTAAAAATCTTGAACGTTTTCAAAATTGGACAAATTTATGTAGGGACCTAGCTTTAGAGTATCATGTATCTTGGAAAGAATACTGGCCATTTTTAAAAGATTTCGCCGATTTACGATGCGACGAAGGTTTAGATAAGCTGGAAGAATTTTTGAAAAAACAGTGTCAGCAAAACACGAAAACTCTTACGGCATTAGAAAGAAACTTTATGAATTTATATGAAATGGTAAAATTTAATAATGTATTTACTATTTAAATTTTTTATTCTCTATAATAATTGATAATTTTTACATGATTTTAGACTAAATCAAAAAATAAAACGAAGTTAGACGATTTTTGTGATTTATTCCAAGCTCTTTCAATAGAACCAGAAACGGATTCTGATGAAGAAAACGATGGTAAAACAGAGTACAGTAATTTTTTAACCAATAAAGTTGTATGATTTTAAAGAAAACTTTTTATGTTATAGATGACTCCGAATTTATTACGCCTCCATCTTCTCCAACACAATTAAGCAAAAGTGATAGTGAAAACGAAGATGATATTATGGATTTAGCTGATGATAGTATTCAAGAAGAAATATTTCTTGAAGGGTATATTATTCTAACAAAGCTTTATATCTTCTCTACTTACGTAAAACGGCTATTTCAAGATTTTTACAACTTTGCATATTACTTTTAGGAAAACGCCTTCCAAGATTGATTTTGCAGTATTTGCTGCCATTCCATCTAATGTTGATGTAAATAAGTACCCATATACGTATCGGTGGCGACATGAGGTGCAATTAGCAAGCAAAAATGTTAATAATTGTTTGAGGTAAATATTTTGGTTCTTAAATGATATTTTAATTTATGCAAACATCAGTACATAACTAACGAAATAAACTATTTTTTCAGATCGCCTCGAAATCTTCCCTTTAAAAGGCAACTATTCCTCTCTGATACACAATGAAAATTTTTCAATAAATTCAAATGTGCTTCCTGTGTACAGCAACCAAGTTTGACACAACTTGGTATTCATAAATATGTATACAGTATTTTTATTAATTACTAATTCAATAATGTTGCCAATGGTCAATATAAATGCTTGGTAAAATTTTTGAAATTTCACGTTTCATAAATTCCGCCGATCAAAATATGAAGAGAGGATTTAATTGTCGATTATAAAGGAAAATAACAATGAAACTTAAAGGAACGCGCAAGATATTTTCGAAGCCTTATTCCTTAAAGGCAAAATGTGATGTAGTAATCAAACTGTTGAGCAATGTGCTCCCACTTATTATAAAAATATCTATTTTCGTACTGTTTTATACCAAGAATTTAAATATATTTGAAGAGGAAAAGAAAGAATTTAAAGATAACTGTAATTATAACTACTTACATAAGTTAAGAGTTATTAATTTATTCTATGCACTAAGGTATGAAAAACTCATGTTTATCTATGTTCATGTATAAACTGAGACTCTATTAATTTTTAATAGAATTATTAACTTAAAAGTTTTTTTATATGTCTAAAAAAAATAAATAAACGTTTTTCTCGATTAACTGTTTATCTTTATTAGCTTAATCATATATAATCTCTTTCATTTCTTGATACACATCCCTAAAAAGTTCATATATATTTATATATATATATATATAACATTGGTGTCTTCAGTGACTCCATTGTACAGGAAAATGATGATCCGCCGTTGAATGCAATTATTTAATTTACACATCGCGATGCCTAAATTATTTCTTTTTTTTTTATTATACTGCTTCTTCTGCTTAGACGAATCAAGCCTTGAGTTCTGGAGGTGGATTCTGCTTCAGTTGCAGAATAATAGATCGCATCCTGGAAACGTCTTTGGAGGTTCTCGACGATTTTGGATTGAAATCGCAGAGCTTAGCAATACGCTCCCATTCGGTGCCTGGTTCGATTTCGTCGGCTTCCGCGACAAATTGTTTCTCGGCATTCCTAATGACGAAAGTTATTTTATGATACACAAGATGCGTTTTGTCATGCGTGTTGGATTATGCATTCATTACGTTCTATATTACTACATGAGCAGCTTGTTTTATTGCAGGATCAAAACTCATGCACTTCATGATATTGTGCATTAATAGAATTATAATTTTCAAATTTATTTTTTTTTTCTTAAATCTTATTAAATTACAGTTATACTATGAATGCAAAAAGCAAAGTAGACAGTACTTTTCGAAATTTCATATACACAAGTCAGTAATATCAAATTAACAAAAATCAAAAAAATTTACTTTGTACTATTAAATCTTTAATTAGTGAATGTTTTGAAATGTGTAAGGTGAGTACCTGTATATAAATTCTACGTACAATTATTACAAAGACTTTCATATCTATGATAAACCAGTGTTACTTGTACATAGCAGGAAAATTGAGACAAATTATTTTACATTTTTGTGTATGTGTAGTTGTGCTCATGGTAAATGCAAGCTATAAATAAAATTATGTAATTCAGGCTAATTTAATTCATAGCTTGTTCTGTGTTGTAAAATGACACATGCCTCATTTCTAACATGCAGTGTCAATTTAACTGCTACAATGTACTTATCATTCTGGATTATCAAGACTGAATTAGGTTTTAAATACTTGTTTTTTACTTTTAGTTGAATATTGTAAAGTATTCTAAATAGATAGATAATTAACATGAGTTTTTTTTTTAGCAAGCATTAATCTAACATGTAACATTAAATGAGAAATATATCTAGAAATTAACATACTGCTATACTTTAATCAAATCAATAATTGCTTTAAAATAAAAATAATATATAAAGTAAAACATTGAATCAAATTAAAACATTTAAAGGCAAGTACTGAGCTTTTTGTTGCAATATTTAGCATTCATGCATATTCAAGTATAGTATTTGTCAACTTACTTGGCTGATTCCCTAAGAAGCAAAATCAAAATGATAGATTTCAGAGTTGAGTACATTTGGCAAAGTACACTTAACTTTTCTTTCGCGCAATCAAAAGAATACGCAAATAAAATTGAAACATTTTATACAAAAAAATTTGTATTACCTGTTGGTAGCTTTTGTTTTACTAATAGCCTCTGCATGGTGTTTGTACCATTCTTCCAATTCCTTCTTAGCTGCTTCCCTCCATTCTTCCTTTTTCTTCTCCTCCTCAGCATCTGTTTGAAGTATATACATTATTAATCCCACGTATTATCATTTAAACAGACATAGCTGAACAATAATCAAACAAAATTTACCTTTCTCTTCTAATCTAGCCTTCTGCTCCTCTCTCCATTTCTTAATTTTCTCTGGTTCTTCCTTGATTGGAGCAGGAGGTGGTGGTGTTGGATTCTCTACAGGTGCTATAGAATCAAAGAAGCATCATAGTAATAATAAGTAAACATTCTGTCAGTTTGATGTTTTTATTAAGTCTATTATCATTACCAAGCACTATCTCTGGCTTTTGATCAATATTATTGATCATTTCAAAGCTGCCACCATCATCGCTTCCAGTCTTTGCTGCTTCGGTCAGATCATCTGGTCAATAAAAAGGATATGACACATCAATCATGCAACAACCATGCAAACATCCATTCCAACACTTACCTTCAATAGTAGGTGCAGCTGCTGCTACAGGAGGAATTTCAACTTCTAAACCAGCCAACTGATCTTGTTCTCTAGCCAGGAACTCTGCAGCTGGATCGACCTCCAGTTCGTTGTTAACGAAATTATCTCCGAAAGCATCCATGGTCCCACGTTAATTACAAAACCTAAACAGTCGCTTGAATAAATCACTTATGTACAAACAAACCAATGCTCACTACTTGCTTAATGCCAAATGTTTTAAAAACAATTTAATCTTACGTACAGGTTATGGATGGCTAATGCTACGTAGCTTATTATATAGAACAGGTGTAAGACACTTTTGATGAAAGGCGCAAATGTAATTCGCGTGCCAAATATTAGTAGACTTCTTCCGCAGTTGAAGATGACTCTTTAGTATTTGGTCGGCAAATCACTTGCCATCGCTCGATATTGACTGAACGGTAACACCCACTTTGCGCCCAGGCAAATTGTCAAACGTTACAATGGATTAGAGATGCGCGACGACGACGAAGCGGTGCGCGCGAGTAAGTATATATTATATGAGATGGGGAGAAAAAGTGGGTGGCCCTGCCGTCAGGCTTACCAACGATTCTTACACGTATACAAATACAATGGAGAAATTGCGTTATCGATGTACATACTATATATACTCTTTTTTTTTTATTGCGCTGACAATGCCGAATCGCCGACTTGTCCGGTATAGAATAGACAAGTGAGAATATATATGTATATCTATATAGGATATGACTAACAGGTTGTTGATTGTGTGGGTGAGGGCATGACGTATCACTGCGGCACTGCTGCCATCAACACGATATACATAGAAGGTGGATTTGAATTATTTGAATTGGCATTAATCTTGACATGAAATTAAATTATTACATCAAATTCGTTCCAATAAATTTGTTCTTAATGTGTACGTTGATATTGTATGTATTATTAGAATTTTAATATAAGTATATCACGGGTCGACAAATTTATTTATTCTATTTTCACGAATGATGCAGAAAATTGGGCAATCGCTATTTCATTCAGTTTTTCTTGTAGATGACATTTTATGAAGTCTTTTTTCTAGATTGTAACTACAAATTATTATGACTTATTTATACTTACACTAATATCCACTATAATTATGACATTCGGAGATGTCGGAGTACATCTGGAATATTACACTTGCATATAATTACGTTCTCGTACTTTCCGTTGTTTATACTCAATTTTTTATTTATTTATTTTATTTCAGTAATTATCTTTGTCATCCGGCATTCGTTTTCTCTTTGTTGTTGAGAGATGATATATACTCATTTTCTGAATTATTTATGTAATAAAGAAGTTTTTTTTCATTTTTTGAGATATCTTTGAAATGATAGCAGTTGACCTGATCACAGATTTGTTTTGTATGATTTTAAGATTATCGTATGAATAATCTAGAGAAATAAATGTAGCAAATATATTGAAATCGGTATACTTAACCGAATATAAACACCGGATGACTGCAATAATTTTAAAAAGCTTAAATGCAAAATTCAAAGCAGAAATTTGTAATTGGTCCGATAGAGAAAATGAATGAGATTTTACCCATTTTAATTGTTATAAAATAAGGAAATAAAATTTATTAATAATATATTTTATTTTTTTTGCGGTGTAAAAACAAATCTGGCAGCATTTATTTTTAACATTTTTGTTTTTGTTGTTAATATTTTGAAAGAGACGGAATAAGAATAACACAAATATAAGATTCTAAAGTGAAGAATATTTTTATTCAACTGTTCTATTATATTATATCACATCTTCTGTAATTTCAACAATAAAAATATATATGTAAAATTTTACAACAATATTGAGCTGTTACAAATTGTCAATTAATTTATGTACACTGTTCATTAATATTTATAGTATGAATGTACAAAAATACGAACAAATTATACAAATAGTGCATAATCGCATACTTTACACTTTACTTTTCTTGTGTTGAACTTTATTTGTGAGAATAATTGGTATTAAAAAAACAACTAGTTTGAATTAATTTAGCCATTCCAATTAATATTTTGAAAATTGGCCAGCTTATAAATCGATAGATATTTTTTAAACATTTGGTTTACAAAAAACGCCAAAAAAACTAAGTATTAAATATTTAAAAACGTAATTTTAATGTCTTTTATAAAATATTTGATCATTACATGATTTTTTTCAATACGGTTTATCCTTCAGTTCAATTCCTGAAGTTATTTTCGACAGAATCTTCGATATGATTGAAACGATTCAATAGATTACAAATGTACATACACAATTGCTATGAGCAATCCAGGAAATCACAGACTTCGAGAAAATTGACAAACTGTATAATCCTTTCGTAAAAAATTGCAAACAAATTATTTTTGTAAATTTACACCTTCTATTTTACTATACAAAAATGATAAAACGGCGATCGCTTAAGGCACTCAAAACGACCGGAAAAATAGCAAAAATTCCTGCCTTTACATAATCTTTAAGACATTTTGTTTGTAAAGTTTTAGTATAGATGAGTGTTTGTTCACGTTTTGTTTACTTGATGTTTTCCATCACAGTACGACTTACGTGTCATTCATGAATCAAAGTTCGATCACTCAATAATATTTATCATTGTAATCCGTGTACACAACTTCGAAAATGCTAGAGCCTCTTAAGCAAACAATAAACAGAACACGCAAAACAAGTTTACAGATAATTTGAGTATCGAACTCGATTGGCAAGAATGAATAAACTACAATACAGTAGTTTAGAAAATTTTGAACTTTGTAAAAAACTCGTGTAAACGCATTCAGTACAATGCATCATTTTTTGTAAAAAAGTACGTCAATGTTTTGACTTATTATTTTGTAAAATCCGAGTAAGAAAAAAAAAACGAAAAATTCTAGGAAGACTCGAAATTTTTGTTTCATTTTTGAAAAATCGAATGAGCCGATTAACGATGTGCAAATGTGCGATTCATTGAGAAATTCGACTCTTAATAGTTGTCGTTATAAAAAAATGCATCATCAAAAAAATCAACACACACGCGCGTGTGTATATACGTGCATGTACCCATTTTGCGCACAGAAGCAAAGGGCGAGAGCAAACGGATAGGGTAATTTTTTTCTTGTTTTCGTATTTGCACGTACAAGTATAAATAACTACTAGTAAATTATTTAACTACGATCTATAACTTAATAGGATCTTAAGGGTAAAATATCTACAAAACGTGTATACAAAACCAGCCGCGTAACGATGCGAACAAAACGAAGCCTCGTTTGCTCTTCTATTACGAAGCGGCAGTAATTGATGAAAAAAAACGTGTAAGTTTTTTTTAAATATTCCACAATTGGCGAACGTGTAGCGCGCTCTACCTAATACTGTTGCCTAGTCGTCGTTCGTTCTCTAGATTCGATGCACAGTTCAATGTGCAGATACTTCATTCGCGCAGAATTTCATTGTTCTACTAGCGCGTATCAGCACACATCTTGTTTGTGAGAAATTCTTTGAAAGTTAAGACACAAAATCATATGTTTCCCGGGAAAATGAAATTTCATATATACATACATATGCATGGTGATTTTTACCCTCAATTAAGCATATACCTTGTGGTTTTAGACTCAGAATTTTTTAAAAATGTTTCAAGCAAGTGTTATCGAGTTACATACAACTGTAACTTTTCTTTTTAACATTATTTGATACAATTATACAACTATGTATATATAAGGTAGTCACTAAAGATTCTTTATATGACTTATACAATTACACATTAGTGTAAAGAATTTTTCATTTTCCGGGATCTCATTTTAAACAGACACGTCCATGTAAAGTAGCAAAAAGTGGCAGCGATGTTGCATTCAATATAAAAAATTCTGTGCTGTGTGATATGGACATTCAAATATGAGACGAATTTCAGCTTAAATTAATACTCTAGGAACTTGTGCATGAAAAGAATTTTCGCTACCAGCATATACAAAAGTTACATTTATACGCTAGAGCAAGATGTGTAGACATTACGCGCAGACGACTCACGCACGCACACGCATACACTTTCTCTCTCTTTCTCTCTCTTTCTCTCTCTCCCTTTCTCTCTCACTCTCATCTTCGCGCGTGAATAGACTCTCGATTCGCGTCGCCACTGTAATATTGTATACATAATAACAAGAATGAATAACCCCGAGATATGCGCGCCGCTGCGTATAGAAACTTTTCCGGCGCGCCGTCGTCGCGACGCCTCTCTCACCAAGAGAGATCGAGAGAGAGGAGAGGGGAGTTTATTACACAACAAGAGAGTATGCAGGGTTTAATTTTGGCGAGTCGCGCTGCGATTCGAAGGGAATGAATGCACGAGTGCAAATGCACATCACGCTCTACAAAAAACTTGTATATCTCTACGTATGAGGCGGGGGTTGTGCGTCCATCGTGATATAGCAGCACCGACAGCGCAAGGGAACGTGTCGGAGCGGCTGCAGCAACGACGACGACTATTTTGAGACGTGACTCTCACTCTCCCTCTCTCTCTCTCTCTCTCTCTCTCTCTCTCTCTCTCTCTCTCTCTCTCTCTCTCTCTCTCTCTCTCTCTATCTCTATCTCTCTCTCTCTCAATATATATAAACACAAAAT
>JAWWEQ010000027.1:17693387-17717879 GCA_035583055.1 Torymus tubicola
ATATATATACATTTTATTCATAAATTTGTCGGACCAGCTTAACGCGCTTAACGGCGCATTGAATTATTTAATGATAATAATAATAATATATATAGAGCTATACGTTGCTGATACTTTTAATTTGATTCGATATGTAGAAGTTGAGAGATAACATTCCTATGTATATTTGGATTCGCGATATAAAATAATATATGTTTGTGGAATGATGGTATGATCGGTATAGCTATATAGATTCTCAGAAAAATTTATCGAATAACTCTGATGCGCATTATAATGAGTTCCGGGAATGTATTTTAATAAAAATACATATCAAAAAGATTTTCTTTAAAATATCATTATATTATGTAATGCCGTTTTATTTTTCGAACTATTTATTATTTAGCGTGTAAAAGAAGAAAAGGATTACAATGGCAAAAGCGATACATGCACGGTTACGGGTATATAGCATCGTCTCTGACCTAAAAAGTAACCGACTGACTCAAGGTTAGCGAAAGTGCAGTTACAGTTAGTTAAACGGCATATGCCGCAGTATATACAGTCATTAAGTGGAATTAGTCGGGGTATAGACGGACATGCATATATATAAATATATATGCACAAAAGCGCCGATATCATTTGATAAACTTTTGTTAATGTTTTCATACTCTTAACGCACTTCGCATAACTTTCGCATAAGTTTTCCCAGTGAAACACAAATTTCTTTATATTCCGTGGGGCAACTCACTATTGTTATGTAATTTTAATTGAATTTTAAAGGAGTTTTTTAAGTCTCACATAGCCGCGAATTGACATCTTTCTTTTTTTTTCTCACACATGATTATAAGTGGCTGTTACTTTCACCGTTCTATAATTAATTCGTTTCAGTAATCAACTTTGACATTATTTGACTAAATTGGTAGCAAATGCCTATTATATCATAGTTGAAACGTATTTTTATATGAAATATCTTACAAACAATCTATATATAGAACAGTGACAAATCCGAGGCGTAACACCTACTACCGAACAAAAAAAACGTATCCCCTTGAATCTTGAAAATGTCAAAGGTGCAAGTACCTCCTGCGCGTCATATAAATTAGCGCAACCGCACACAGAGAGAGAGCTACACACAGCCCGCCACACCAACGCTTACTCACTTTCACACGTACACAAAGGTGCCACTGCTGCAAATATATGTATATGTATATGTATGTGTATATATGTGGCCCGAGACACACGTTGCCGACTATTAGACAGCGCTATTACAGACGCTCTGCATGCGGCAGATGCCCGGCGAGGCCTCATTAATGCACTCGAATGACGCATGACGTGGCGATGTGCGCGCGCGAGAGAGTGAGTGAGAGAAAGAGAGTAGGAGGAGGAGGACGAGGAAGAAAAATGGGAACGGCGCCTCGCGCTCTTTTTCTCTATACCTCTCCCCCTCGCGGTCGCGCGGCATCAAAAGATTTTTGAGGGTTCTTGCATACACATATATGTATATATATATACATTATACACATACAGCTCAAACACTATATGCGAACGCTAGAACGCGAGAAAGAGAGACGCTAATAATTATGCAGCGAGCGGGCCAGGCTGTCGTCGCTCCACCCTCGGTTGGTTGTAGTACGAAGAAGAAGAGGGAGCGAGGAAGGCCACCGGCTGTCTGTCTGTCTCTGTGTGCAATGCCATGACACGATCGATCTAAGGGGCGGATGTCCGGTGTGTGTGTGTGTGTGTGTGTGTGTGGGTGGTTGTATGTATGTGTGTGTGTGCACGTGCGCCATTGCGATTTTTCTCTAAGATGTGGAAAATTGGTTCGCCCACTGATATATCGCGTCGCGAGAGGGTTTTTCAGGGAGACTGACTCTTTTTCTCTCTCTCCCTTTTTTCTGATTGTTTTCGAAAAGAGGGTGGAACGTGGATTTAAGGTGGCGGTTATCGTATAGATATGATCATGGATAAGGGGTAACGTTGAATTTTCGACTTTATTGGATGGTGTAGATAATTTGCGGTATGAGGGAGAGGGTGAAATCGAAAGATTGAGATAAATTATACGTCTGGTCTTTTGGTTTACGCTGATTGGACTTATAAAATGTCAACAAGAGATATGAGAGATTGCGGGTTAAATTGTTATAAATTATTGTCGTTTTTTTTTAATGTAGTTGATTATAATTGAAGCGATTTTGTTTATGACAAAAAAAAAAGAAAAATAATTTGTAAGGTTGCCAAAGATTATTCGAAAAGGTATATCGCGAGGTCGAACCAATTTGAAGCAGACAAGAAACGCACGAAGCAGCCTTTCCTAATCTTTCGAAAGATTTTCTCTTTTTACAGCTTGACTATATATACTCTTTTTGTACATATTCTCGTTAGAGTTTTTACGGCTAGATAGTTTTGTGTCTTTTACGGCTGAACGCTTATTTTCAACTATTTCTTACAAAAAAAAAAAAAAAACAAACTCTTAACAAAATTTATATTTAATGAAATCGTTAATATTACAGAAACCACTCCAAACCAAACACAGGCGAAAGTGCTGAGTTAAGTACCGAATAAATATAATACTACATATAGATGCTGCATACAAATTTTTTTTTCTAGAACTCTCGTGGCTTGCAATCAAGCATCAGTGCATCTGATTACATTGATCATAAAATGCATGTGGCTGCATCGGAATTTTTTCATTAAATGGCGAGAATTGATCGCGTTCGATGAATTTTCGTCATTAATGAGAATTTTTTTAAAAGTTCACAGGTGAAAGCGAAATTAGGTGAAGCATTGTGCAATAAGTCACTATCATCTTTTTTTTCCCACGAAATTTCAATGCATTCAAATTGTACATAACAGAATACAAGAGATTGCATATGAATATGCACTAGAATGTTCGAGGAATATTGATTTTTCTTCGAATTTTGAGAATTTCGCATAGGTTGAATGAATCTACAAAGTACTTTTTTTACTCATTCTATTTTTACTATATTTATAGATTTTTAAGCTTTTATCATAGTTTTAAGTATAGCTTTACTTTTTTAATATAGTAATATAATTAAGTCTTTAAGCGATAGGAAAAATATTGCATGCAGGTTGCGTTTAAACAAATCATCGCTTTTTTAATATGTAATGAGGTAGTGTGTTTTATTGGTCTGTTAAAAGTAATTCAAATGGACATACGTTCAAAGTATGATATTTGAATACCCTTGTTGGTTCAACAATCAAACATTTTGAAATACGAGTTTCATACAATTGGTATTCCGAGTTTTGCAAGGATTCCTGTATAAATATACATAACATTTCGTCGTTATTTCAGGTTTCTTTCAGTGAATACATTGACCAAATATGGTTCTATTATACAATAGGTTGGTTATTAACTATACAATAGGTGAAATTTTATATCTTTATAAATACCTTGGGGACCTACGAAAATTGTGAGAAAAGGACTAAGAAGATAAGTAATAACGTAATTTTATTGAAATTGCAAATTATTTATTACGTTAAAATCAAATTGATGCATTAAATCTGTGATTTACAATATTATCCAATAAAATTACAGAAACATTTTTTTTTAAAGAAAAAAATATCACGTTTTGATATTCTTTAAAATGTGGTGTCGAATAAATTGAGTTTTTAACATTACCATATTGACACTTTTAGGATAACGCTTTTTCACGTTATTTGACCCAAAGTGAGTCTAATGTCAGTAAATAGCCTTCCATATGGAGCAAAAAAAATTAATATAGCAAGCAAACCTAACCTCAATTTTTTGGCACCTCGCCCAACGCCCTGGAGTCAATTTGACACCAAAATTAAGGTTATTTTTAACTTTGAAAATGTTAACAGTATTTTTTATCTTTAAATTGTAGTTGATGTTATGTTTTATGGAAGTTTTTATTTTAATTTTAGCAAACGTTTTTAAAAATTTATTGATTAAATATATTTCAGTGAAATATTATCTGTCTATCCTGACAACGACATTGGTAAAACATACTTTGGCATTCTTTGTCCTCTAATAATTTAGCTATATCTATTGTTCATTTAAATGAGCTTATATAAAAATAATTATCAATTTTTACCTAAAATAAAAAGCAATAAATGAATTTCTCAAAATTTTGTCACATCACCCCCTAACACTTTTGCTTTCTATAAGACACCAAAAAACAAAACAAACAAAAATTTTTATTCATAATAATACAATTACATTCTCACATTTAATATTATTTAACGCAGGTCATGTTATTACAAATAATACGATCCATATTAGTATTGCATACGACCACATGCATTTCAGTAATTTCGCGGAAAATTAAGAGAAGCATTTCGGTATTTCTAATTTAAATTTAAAATTCGCATACGAGATGCATCGAAAATGTGCTTTCCAAAACAAAGCCCTTCGCCCCCCTCCCCCCCAAATACGAAACTGAACATGGACTGTCATTGTATATTTTATTGTTGCACTCCATTATCCTTTAAGCTAAAATCAATAGCAGACGAAAAAAAAAAGTTATGTAAATCCGCAACTAGACTAACCCTACCTCATCTTTCACCAACCTCAACGAAAAAATCATTAACTCATTTGAAAAAAAAAAGTTTCACCAATATATCGTAAACAATGTACGCACCACCCAACAATAAGAACAACAAAAAAAGCTCTGTATTTGAGTTTCCGGCAACGAAGCGTGAAGCTTCCTACTGTTCATACCGTGGGTAAAGCAGAGACCATCGAGTTACCACCACTACTACCACCGCTACCACCTATCGTCGATAAACTCCCCTTCAGAGCTGCGGACGATAACGAGGGGATTTCTACCCCGAGAGCAGATAATGTCAACTCTCCCTCTGACGCAGATTCCCTCTTTCACTCTCATTCTCTTTATCCGAGATTTATCGCCATCCGATGTAGGAAAGTAGAGGACTCTCGAGGATTTTCTATACGTCGAGTGGTCGATGATAATGATGATACTGTACTTGTCCTCAGGGCTTTTCTCAAGTCCCTCGAGATTGTTTATTGCTTCGGTGTTAGTGGAAGGCGGAGGAGGAGGAGGAGAGAGCAGGAGATGAATTGTCGAAGATTTAGGTGTACAACAATGAAAAAGGTTGATTGTCCGACCGTAGCGGAACCTTACCACTGAATATATTGTTGTGTTGCTATTATCGTGTACTTTTATTGATTACTTTCGCTGGCGATGTGGGAGTTTGTATTTATCGCGGTCGTGTTATTATTATTAGGCACTTGAGCGTGTGCATGTATATTTTAAAGATTTTAGATATTGTTGAAAGTATATAATTATCGTTGTACAATGTCTACGAGATTTTTATCTATTTATATCATTTCTGTGTGCTTTGATATTTTAATACATCTATTAATATTTACAAAAATAAAAAGAAAACAAAAAAAAAAAAGAAATTTTACAATATTTAAAACGTATTTCTTTATGTATCTATTCTACTTTTTTATCTTCTAACTCATTATAGTATTTTATACTTTTCATATTTCTAGTTCTTTTCTTAAATTGTACATTTGATTTATAAATTTCTTTCCTATTATGAATAATATTTTTACTTTACTATTTCATATTTTAAAATACTCAATCCACTGTTCAATTAATGTTTTTAAATTTTAAAATTTCTTACTCCAAACTATTAATATTCTAAAAAAAATGCATGACTTTCTTAATATCAGAAATTACTTGCTTCACAAAGCTTGCTCTTACACTTTCATCTTCTAAGATGAGAAAAAAAATCCTCCAAAGCTCCGCTAAGTCTTTGGTTGTAAAGAGTTAAACACACTTTTCTTGATATTTAACTTTTATTCAAGTAAGCCTCGATAATACATAAAGTTATTTTTTCTCACAATCGTAAGATTAGAAACACTCGATTTGCGCTTACGATTATTATTTTATATTTCTTATCGGATAAAATGACAAACAAATTTAGTAACCATTCCCATAAGTATCCGAGAAATTTTCTCATTTCCGAAAATAAAAGTCGGAGTCGCCGAGTTCCGGCAGAAACGTTTTACCTCTTCTCGCGGAAAATAAAGTTAAGAGGAAAATTCTCACGTGGAAAAACGTGCGAAATTTCTCGGTACGTTTATTGCTTTGCCGCTCGCGCGTTCCCGCACGCTAAAAGGAAGAAATAAGGCAATTTAATGAGTCAATATCAAAAAGAGTGCCAAGCTCACGTGACGATAATTTTCTCGACTCCGAGTTTCACTTTTAAATTAGAAAACGCCGCTGCAACAAGTTGGAAAAAATATTCCATTACCTGGGTTGAATTTGCAATTTTTTTTCGTACTTTTATCATACATGGATACGAGTTTTGGTTTTATTCGGACTAACGGTACGTTTCTTGTGTTAAATATTTTCGACGAAACATAAATAGCTACTTGTTTGTCGTATGACATTATACAAACACATACGCGGAGCAGTTATTATAAATTACAGTTTTGGTTCGTAATTCCTCATTTTCATCATAAAATTGTAAGGACGTGATACATAATTCATAAAAAATGATCGTTCACCCTGTATTAAAAATAAGCGACAATTTACATAGTAATTTTATTCATAAAGTATCGATTTTGGGTTTCATTAATTACACACATTGTAGGTAGTACGCTTAGAATAATAAATTTTCTAGTAAGTATTTCACTTTTAAACTCTTACTATTTAATTATATCTGCTTCTTTCATTAAATGTATCACACGCATGTTTGAAAACTACTTCCACCTACAGATAATCTTTTTCTACTAATTATAACCCTTTTTGTCTTCAATCATGTATAGTTAAAACATCGTTTAATACTTATTTTTTTCTTTTCAATAAATCTCTGTACAAAGTCACATTAATTCTACAAATCTTCCCTCATTGCATCATCTTCCTATCAAATCCATGTTCATTATCATATCCATTCCAGCCCAAACAATAACACCAAACTAAATCCCACCCTCCCGAAAAAAAAACCCATCCCTTCCTCCTTTTCCCCCTCACAAAAGAAACATCGCGTCGTTCCCGAGAGACGGTCGCGCAAGTTTATTACCTCTCGACACCTTCTCTTAAGAAACAGAGAGAAGAAGAAACATTCACGCATCCCGCAATGCGTTTAAACCATTTCCTTTTTTTTTATTCTCTCTCTCTCATTCGCGCCTGCTGCTCTCGCGAAAGCTGCACATCAGGCGACCCAGATACCTCCGCGCCCAGGCATTCGGAAATGAAAAGGCGCAGGGATTCTCTCCGATGTCGAAGTCGAGTCGTATATCGATCGGTCGTGAAACTTTTTTTTTGTTCGTGTTACCGGTGTGGAGCGTTTCTCTTTCTTTTGGCGAACGGCGCGAAGAGAAGCGTGGTTTTCGAGTAACGCGTGCGTGGTTGATGGTTTGAATCGGTTTTAAGGTAGAGGTGGAAAAAAGAAGGGGAGGGGGGAGAAATGGCTTAATATAGAGTGGATAAATGGGAGATGAATAGAGGGGTTATATGAAGAATATCCTGGAGGCGTCGGATTCGGGATACGTTGTAATGCGAGATTTGTGTTATTGAGCGGAGCGGTATGAAATGTTACGTCCTTTTTTCTCATCTCGTTTAAAATGAAGTGCGTCTTGGTTTTAACGTTTATTTATCTTATATTTAATTGTCGGTTACGTAAATAAAGAAATTATTGTTATTATTTTTTTTTTAGTTTATGTAACGCGTGATGTATCATACATGCAAAATTCTGCGTATATAGCAATTAGAACGACGGTGATAAAGGCACCGCTAAAAAAATTTCCACCGACTTTATCCAATACACACTCTAAGCCTGACACAAGCGATTATTTTTATGAATTATGTATTACTCTATATAGTATCATTACAATTTTACGATATGCCGCACCACCGTTAATTAATTTGCGTAATAGTTATATTTTTACTCGATGTACTTTGTTATATTTTTTACAATAAAACAACAACAAAAATTAATAAATGTACCTTAATATTAAATTATATTATACCTTTTACCACAAAAATTAATCTTCGAGTTAAATTAAATTATGTATTTCGTATAAAAGCATGCATAAAATATCAATATTTTAATTATCACAGCAGCACTTTTATATTTATATATACCAAATTAACAAGTTCCACTTTTCCCTCTACTTCTCATATAAGTATATAAGCTATAAAAACAACAATAACGAATAATTTTGCGGTAGAAGATTATTCAGCATTAGAGGCGCGCCTGGCCGGCACATTTAACAAGCCCGCATCGAACGCTAATGAGGACAATATTAAGATAAAGCTAGATAATTTTCTACTCTACCTCTATTATATATGTACTTCCTTTCATATATATATATATATATATATTTTTTTTTTTCTAAAACTTATTTATCAGCATGCTATTGTACCGCTATCGATCTTACATTCTTTTTTACTCGCATAAATTAAAATAATCTCACTTTTACAAACTCTATTACTGCACATTTTTACTCCCAAACCTCTAGAACCTCCTTTAAAAAAAAAATAATAATAATATCTATCTTCGCGTAATGTTCGCGACTCACTTTTCGCACGCACACATACACGCCTTGGCGACATCGCACGCAACGCGCCACGATGAATATCACTGATTAACAGCCCTTTACCCCCTGCGGCCGCACACGCGCAGATTAATGCGTCGGTTATTACACGATATAAGCGAGAACCGGCCGACGGGAAAATAGCACCTGTGCTCGCTCGATTCCCGGGCTTTAATCTTCCAATTTGCGACCGAGACTTTTTTTTTCGTTCTTTTTTTTTGTGCTGGTAAAATTATACGCGCGTGCGTGTGCGAATGGGGACGCAAAGGTATGGCGGTGCAGGGGGTTCGAATTATAAAAGTATTAGATAGGGCGATTTTAGCGTACTTTTCTCTCTCTCTCTCTCTCTCTATCAATTGTTTTTCGTTTTGTAGTTTTGCTATGTTAATATACTTCTTTTCGTATGCTAGTATATTTGAAAAGTAGAAAATTCGTTGACATAAAAGTTTTCCTCTAATTATTCTAATACTATTTTTTCTATATTTTAATATTTCACCTTTTTAACAATATACTGTATTTAACATAGATTTAATATATATATATATCTCCAATAAGAAAAATATTTTTAATCATTCTTTATTCTCTATAACAAAAAAAATCAATAAAAAACTTATTCTATTTTCAATTTTTATAGTATACTTTGTATGTGTTAATCTAAAATTAACTCTATGAAATCACTTTTATATAAATATTGTATTCTCCTACTTTTCTCGTACAAAGATTCGCACTTATATATATATATCGAAGAAAAAAAAAATAAAAAAATAATAATAATAATTCCACTTCTTTACATCGCATGCTTTCTCTCTCTATATATAATTCTCTCTAACCAACTAATAAAACGCACGAATTATTTCCACGTTATATTATATAATTCACGCATTAACTTATATACATTCTTTTTGCTCCACCGAACGACGTATGAATTTCCGATACATATACCCTTTAATAATTGCCAAACTTCGTCCATTAATACTTACCCTCCTTCCTTCTAAAATATTCTTTTACTATAACCGTACGCATGAGAGCACCTCTGGTGACGAGAAATATCAAACAAATTTGAAAAAGTTCAGCAGTTGCAGCAACGCAGACGGCGAAACTGCAAACGCGCGATATTATAAATCGATCATCGCTCGAGATAATACCACGCAGGGACGAGGAGAGAGAGTAAAACCGCTGCGCTGTTCAAGCGCGAAATTCCCGTTAAATATTTAGCTATAACAGCTGAAATTTGATACGCATTTTGTGGTTGAAAGTTATATATACGTATAATACAGACGCGTGAAATCGAAAATGTAGCATGATTACGTTTGTTTCTACTTTTCTCATCACCGAACTCGAAAAATACGAAACTTCCGAAAGTATATGTATACACTTATAGAAGAAATTCAAGCGTTCACGAATACGTAAGTTCAGCCATACCCATTTTATATACTTCTGGCACAGTATAAACTCCCATATATCCGCCTGCTGATTATCATACAGAACAACCAATTTTACACGTTATTTCTACGAGAATTTCTTATTTCCTCACTCTCTCTCTCCCTCTCTCTCTCTCTCTCTCTCTCTCTCTCTCTCTCTCTCTCTCTCTCTCTCTCTCTCTCTCTCTATCTCGTAATTCGACGCTATCTCTAAACTCGCGTGTCCACCTTTTTAGCGGCGGTGGAGACGACGGAAGCAACGGGTTGCTGTTGGCTATTACTCGGGGAATGAAGAGGGTGTTGTCAGTGGCGAGTCTCGCTTATCGTCTTCACGCTTTGCAGCTCTGACTTCTTTTCCTTCTTTCTCTTGTTCTCGTCGTCCTTGTCGGGATCGTCCCAAGCTTGTCGCTGGCCCGAACCAAAGATTATGTAGAATGACGCGCACAGCACGTAGATTGCAGCCGATATCATGAACACCTTCCTCCACTTGGCTTGGGTCGGCTGCAAACAGAGAACGAGAAAGATATATAGTGACTGCATCAGCGTTTTGTTTTTAGATGTGTTGCAGCGCCGGCACGTGTTCATGTGTCTGCGCGCATAGCAGCCACCGGAAGAGAACCTCGCCGCTCTCTCTCTCTATCTCTTTCTTTTGATGCATTTTTGTCGGTTCTTACAAGCTTTAAGAATAGAAACTTTTCGAGTTTAAAGCGAATTTTGTATAGTATAGACGATGTCTTTGAGGAAAATGAAGTGACACGTAGGTTGGTGAAAAAAATAAGACGCAAATAAGCAATAAGAAAATTTAGACGACCAAAAAAACTGAATGAAAAACGTAATCTCGTAATGGGCGACCGCAATGAATTTAACAACGTGATTTCAAAAACTAGTTTTTACCACTTTTATGCGGTTTCTTTAACCTTCTTCGAATCCTTTAAAATTAGATACATGTTTTCTCAAAAACGTCATAAAATATACACTTGTAAGTTGTAATTTTAAACATTTAATCATTATTTACAGCAAGCACAGGCAATCTTCTTTGAAAATAACTTTAAATATCTCTTTAATTTAGTATATAAATGATGATTTGTATAAATTTAAAAAAAAACGAAACGGAACAATTTCAGTTGTCGTCCCGCGGACAGGCGATTTAAAAAAAATCTTTTTATATAAGGCTAAAACAGTCCAATGAAATTGTCAGAGAAACGACCGTCTGTAATCCCGAGCAATACAAAAGAAACGTCAAAGTCACGTACGGAAAACCGCAAGAGCTGAACCTCAACATCTTTTCTCTTTTTTCAATGTTATTGTTTACATGGATGTAACACGAATCGTTTATTTCGATAAGATACAAGTTAACGTATAAATATAAAATTAAAAATTACTTTTTAATCTAAAAAAAAATATATTAGTGTAAAAATTTATCAAAGTAGGAAATATAAAATTCATCTTATAAATAAAAAAATAAAAATTAATAATAAAGAAAAGTAAAAAATATTCCATTCGAATTCTTACCGTTCCAACGATAAGGTATCCAGCGGTGATGGGGGCCAGGAGTCCAGCAAGATTAGCCAGGCAATTCGTAAACGACATCAGTACACCAGCGAATCGCGGCGAGACGTCAAGATGATTAACTTTGAATCCAGAGTAGATACCACCGTTAAGTCCAACACCAACGGTGAGAAGACCAACGGTAAGCCAGGGGCTGCAGCCCGTGTAGGAAGCGGCTACGAGAGCGATGGCAGGTCCAAATTGACCGATACCGTTAATTATCTTACGGGTACGGGTGTGGTTGAAGCGACCGCTTGAAATCATCCAGTCGGCCACGTGGGAGATCAGCATGGAAAAGAGCCACATAGCCAGGTAGGGTAGTGCTGATACAACACCGTTCTGTATAGGGAAAAGAAGGAATTTAATGGTTGGATAATTGGTTGTGCGATTAATTTTGTTTTAATATTTCTTGTTGTAGTGGTTATGTAATATGTATTTTCTAGGATATTTTCATGACCATGGGGTCTTATGTATCTGGCATACTAGTTTTATAAAAATTTTTTACTGCACAATTAATCAGGTAATTTTACGTTGTTCGGGAATATAAACCGTAATCTTTTAATTCACGTGCTTACATTATACACTGAACGCGTATACATATAGTTTTCATTATAGATGTTGTTCTATAGTTTCATATGTAAATATTTAATTTTTTCTAAACGTGTTTGCAGAAACATACAAAAAAATTTCCACTCAACTAGTTGTGTTACCTAAATTGTTTTTATTTATATTTTTTATTGCTTCTACTAATCTAAATAGGTTTTAAATTATTAGATAAGATCAATAATTACACCAAAACTACAACACTAGTAAATTTACAAACTGATAAGTTACAGACAATACCAAACTGGTTCTCAGTATTGCAATCTAACGGTTTTTTTTTTCGTTTTAAATAATATATTTATAACAACGTACGCACTTTTTCAGACTTCGTGGAGAACTTATTTATAAATCATCGCCAGTTATAAGTTTTTGAGGATATGCCAGCAGCAGCCTACGTAAATGCGCTTTCGTTCAACTTGAAATTTACCGCCAGAACGTATGCAACGCTAATAGTTTATCTTTCAATATTGTTTCCAAACAAACACACACGGTTCTTACTACGTTATAATCAGAAGTTATATGATTGTTGATTTCTAATTTCATTCTTAACATCTGTCTGATACTTGTCATTGTTAAATGTTCAGTCGTAATAAAAAAAAAATGACGATCATCTTGAGACAACGTGTTAATTACAGAACAAACAGAGTTTTAACGGTTCTTATTTGCATCTGAATCACCTGCTCTAAATTTATCATTTTCAAAGCCATAATAAGATTTTAGATTTTTCCCTTTTTAATAAATTAATTCTGTGCGGGAGTCGGTTTTCTTTCCTGTTATTTTCTTCGACATTGTCTCCTTCCATCGCACGTGTATGAATAATTGAAAGAATGGTCGATTATGAGAGTACAATTACGAATTAAAGTTAACTTAGCGAGAAGTATTTTAATAGCATTATTAAAGCTAATTTTAAGTTGTTAAAAGATATTTATGATATTGGTATGTATGTGGTGTATATATATATATTTTTTTTTATTTGCTTATTATTTCATTGTGTCTCGTGGATTTATCTCTTCCGTCCGCTCAGTAATAAGCGTAACGTAAAATAGTCGAAGGAATAATATTACAAACATTTTTAATTATTAAACTATTGAAAGGAGTTTATACATGTTATTTTAAGTTACAATAGAAAAATTATCGTTTAAAAAATAGTTTATTTAGTATATATTAAAAATTGTTTAACAAACAATAAAGTGACTATATTGTTTTAGACAGATGTATGTTACGAACGAAAGCTTGTACGAAAATAGGTAAAACGATATTATCATTATTTTAAGTGTTCTATAACAGGAACACAAGGAAATAATATCTCGACGGGAAAAGATACAGATCTATTTTTAAAAGAAAAGTTGTGCGACAAAGTTGAAAGCCTTCAAAGGATAAAAATGTTTTTATTCGAGACACGTTATATTTTTAGTAAATCAATTAAAATATTTTATATTATTTTTTAATGTATCTGTTAACAATCGTAATTAAAAATATTTTCGTTTTATCCAAAAAGGTACAAGCGTTAATGTTGCAAGTAAAAAATGATACTTTTAAAGTTTAAAAGAAAATTTGAATTTTTTATGTTTGAGTGTTTCGAAATAAAATAACATTTTTTCTAAACGTCCAACAATGAGTAAGCAAAGTTTTCAACTATACTCAGGTTACTTACAATGAAGATATAGTAGGGAAGGAGAAATAATTCGTTTAGTTTTTGAATTGCGAAAAATAAAGAACTAGGATTTTAAAATTTAGAAAAACTTATTAAAATATAATGATTCCAACATAAAATGTTCTCTTTTAAAAAGGTTTCAACTTTTCAAACAATTAAAGCAGAATATTATGAAAATGTGTGGACATTATTCAAAATTTTATAAATATCCAACTATGTAATATGCACGAATTAAATAACTACTGCATGGGATGACAGAAAATTGTTGTGTTGATGATTTATTACGAGCCAAAAATACTTCGTTATTACGCAATCGAGTTCCGTTAATTAACGTTACGGCTTTCTGAAACATGTACGAATGGAAAAACAGTTTCGAACTCAATGGAAAAATTAAGCATGCTGATGCAATTCAACAAATTGTTTAATAATATTGCAATTGCATGCGTTACAAATTACAAACCGAAAGAAGTGCGTTTTTTTTAACAGACCACTATTTGTATCGATTGAAAAAAAGGTATTTGTTATTTAAAACAATAAGATTATTAACAAACCGGGAATTGGTGCGGATAGCTAAAAGAATTTTACATTTAATGTAAATTTAATTACATATATGCTCTTGAGCATATTATGCAAAATATTTAAACGGTAACTACCAATTTACTTATTCATAGCCATTTTACAAAATAATATGCTTTAACTTCGTCAAAAGTTAATTTTATATATTGCAAAAATAATTTTTTGTACATTTATGTTTTCGTATTTATGACCGGAAACGTCATTGTATTACAGACATTTTAATTTTTCGTATTACCACAATTATTTTAAAAATAATTACTTGGCAACGTAGCAATTGTACAAAGAATGAGGATTATTAAAGTTCTGTTATTTATAAATGGTATTTAATAAAATTTAAATTTCACTTAAAAGACATTACCAGTAAAATTTTAAATGTCACTGAATTTCAGTGTGGTTTTTTAATTTTATTTAAATAAGCTTTATTATTTTTTCAGAATCTTATAGTAAAATAAATAACTAATTTTCTTTATAATGAAAATGAGAGTAAGCAGTAAATATATTTACAATCATTAATACTGTAATCAAGTAATGTTTTTTAATGTTAAAATAAATGCCTCTATCAATTAACGGTTAAATCGTTGAATATAAAGAATAGATCTGTAACATGTACTTGGTATATTATTGTTTTATTTAAATACCCAAACAAGGATGGTTGTGGGAATTTATACTCTGAATTAGTCTACATTTCACCTAATGACTATGTCTTTTACCTAGTGCCTTAAATAGTTTCCGCTTTGTTACGTTTCTACACTATAAATTTATACGTTCCTACGTGATTTAAATTCGTACATACTTTCAACTCTACTTACCCTACATACGACTGTAACGACTGTAAAGACGTTATTACACAACGATCGACTTCGTGACTCTAACCGTACTAATATCCAAAATCCACAACAACAACAAAAAAATGTACATTTACAATCTTATCACTTACCGACTTAATGTTGAAATGGAGAATTTGCTTCATGAATGTGGGCAGTTCGGTCATCAGAGTCTCGTAACCGTAGTTCTGTCCCATATGCGCCATCAGGATGGCCCAGAAGGGTAGCGACGTAAAAATGGATTTCCAGGGTACAGGCGGCGACTATATCCGAGCAAACAATACAGACGCGCACATATCCGTGCAATTAATGATACGGTGCAATGTTAAATAAATAGGCGGGTGGACAAGGGAGGAAAGAGAGAAGTTAATTTCTATCAATCTAGAGTTTCCGTTTCAACGAGCTCGATATCGCATCCGATTGACGTGTGCTCTCACGGGCACAATAGCAAACGTGTATACACGTATGTGTTTTATAAAAAAAAAAATTCATCAAGGCATGTGAAGTAATACGGCAATTAACGCTGATTCACCGGTAATTCTTTCATGTAGGCGGCCGTGACAGTGCGCGATTTGAAACTACAGCAACGTTGGTTATTTCTATATATTGCAACCTCGCGCTCACTTTATAATGCCAAATTAAATCGCGTAAATTATCGAATCATGATTTTTTTCTTTCCTGCAGCATTTTATTCATCATAACATATAGGATTGTCACGGTGATAAGATAAATGAGAAAGAGAAATTACCGTTGCGCCAGCGCTACCCCAAAGCGCGCTAAGGATATATTTCTTCTCTTCGTCACGTATATGGGGATGGCTCTCGGGATCCTCGTGCACCATGAAAAGGAAAGCGATGCACCAGATGGTTCCGACGGTACCAAACACGTAGAAGATGGATGGCCAGCCACCAGCAAAGCCATGATCAGACAGCAAACCGCTCAGCGGCATCGATATCACCGTTCCAAATTGAGCTCCTGTAAATCAAGCAAAGTGTCATTAGTTTCTATTGTCTGTTGACGAGTAGCTTTTGGTTGGATGCATCTCAACTGCCAAAGATTAAGATTTAAGAGATTGTTAATCGGCTAGTACGGTTCTCTGCGATTGGTTTGTCAGTTTTGATAAATTTATGGAGGGTCGTTTGTGTGAGTCAAAGCTCTGGCGCATGGCGAGATTCTCTTTTTTTTTTGACATTGAAAATGGCCTTTTTCGAAAAATCTAATGAGGAAATCATTAAAGAATCCTTTTCTAATTTCAATATAGTGCTGTGTAATGAGCTGTTTCATTTTTATTAGGTACTTGTTGCCAGTAATAGAATATTGCCAATTCATTTGAGCGGAGTCAATGAATATTGATTAACATTACAGAGTTATATTTTGTTATAATCATGCTTGGTAACAAATATGTTTGTGCAAAACAGTTTTAGAATAACCACTGGATAGTACTGTAATTTTTATCACTGTCGGCTGTTAAGAATTAGGTAAAATTATACATTCTAGTTTTTACAGCCACTACCGTACATTTCATATTTATGATTTCTTTGAAGACTTTGGTTTTCAAATTACCATAAATTTTTATCATTTTAGATCAGAGATGCATCCTTTTCTTTTTAAACTGAATAATAAAATGAGACTCACCAGCGTAGACAAAGGCACCCATCCTGCTCCTCTCGTTAGGTGGTATCCACTTGGCCAGCATAGCGTGCGTACATGGCACGATGGGACCCTGCAATAGGGATAATCCATTCCTAGGGGGAGGAAATACAGCCGAACAATCAAAAAAGCGTTCCACACTCGCATCGCTCGAGTTCGCTTTGTGACTGAATAATTTGTGTTTTTTCTTTACTTTACTTTATTTACTCATTTCTCTTTTTTTGACAAAAGGCAGACTCTACTAACTCGCACTCGCTTTCTATCTCACACAGTCCAGACAGCTTGTGGAAGGGCGCAAGAGAGAAAGTGACATGGACATCACTTTGTATCGTGTGATATTGAGTGTGCACTCAGTGTGCAATGCAGAGACAGAACAGGAGGGAATCATTAGCTAGAGAGTCAGAAGGAACAGCGACCAGTGGGTACTTACCTCTCCCAGGCCTTGGATGAAGCGCACGAGCATGAGCCAGTAGTATCCCCACTGTGCGGAGATAGGTACCAGCAGCCCAAACACCGAGTTGATCAGCATACCTACTCCCAGAAAGTACTTGCTGCCATATCTCTTGGCAAGTATACCAAATGGTATCTGTGTGATGACGTAACCATAGAAGAAACTGCTCAGCAAGTATCCTTGAAGTGTAGCATCCCAGGGAAACTCTCCATCCGCTGACTTGTCATGGCTGGTCTCAGTCTCGTGCGAAGAATTACCAGTGGATGTGCCACCTCCAATGTCACATTCATTACCCACAGGCGCCTCGCCTGTATTCTTTGATATGATGGCCGTGTGGTTGACCATGGCGACAATCGCCACCGACATGTTCGTTCGCATGACGTAGGCATTGGCCATGCCCAGGAAGAGCATGAACGTGACCACATGACGAGTACCAATCAGCGCTACATTAACACAACAACATTTCCGTTCTTTTTTATTTACGTAATATAACGTGTATCATAGAAATATACACACACATTCACGCATGCATGCATATACATCTCTCTCTCTTTCTCTCTCTCTCCCCTCTGACGTGAGCACAAGATAGTGAGGTTATATACTCGGCGACCGACCTTGGCTCACGGCACGCGCTTTTGGCGTTCATCCAGCCCCCTATATACATCGCAATCGCGGCTTCCCAGAAAATTTCCCTCGGGTAACAAAAGCATCTGTGTTCACACATCTGCACATGCGAGACGATTTCGGTCGAGTTCTCCGAAAAAGCCATATACACGTGCATAGAAAATGAAAAGGGAAAACCAATAAGTTGCCCATTACGTTACAACCGGCGTGCGTGAGTTCAAAGTTCGAGGTTGCGCGCCGCCAATGCAACAAGCATGATGAGCGACGGCTGCGCGCCAGCCGTTGGCCACGTGCTCGCCGGCTGACTTGTACCAGTATGTGTGCGGCTCACATACAATACATCTATATATGTATATACCTATATACATATACACCTCTCCCCTCCGCCTTCGCTCGCTTCTGCTACTTATGCTCAGGTATCATCTCACTACCGCGCACTCTATATATGTAACGAATTTTTCAACGACGCTTTTCCACGAACGCGTGCCTTGCGAACATATACATAGAGAAGCGTGAACCGCACATGCGTATGTATATATAAGCGCATCATCATCATGCGCGCACGGCTGTTACGTGGGATCGCGTAACAGTATAGAGCAGACTTTACTTTGCGCGCGCTCGCGGCGAGTCTCGCGAGCAGACACGAGACTCTCTTAGCGCGAGTGGAGCATAAAGAGACAGAGATTAGATAGCCGATATATACGCGTGCAAGTACTTATATATATATATGCTTGAACTTGATGATCGCGAGACGTTAGATGAAGGTGGATGATATAGAACGAGAAGTACGTATATAATTACACAGGTGATGCTGATGAAGAGATGAGAAGAGACCGATCCGCGTGTGGGTGAGACAGCGCGTAAAAGGCGAAAGGTCGGGGCTTTAAAAATAGGCACGTGTGCGCGCAGGGCGAAATAGAGAGAAGACGACGACGACGACGACGACGACGATGGCTCGCGCGTGGCCGCGCGCGCGTAATGGCTGAAAAGTGTGTATAGGTACCTCTTACAGTCGACCTCGTGCTTGCGAGTAGTTCGATGAAAAAAAAGAAAAAAAGAAAAAAAAAGAAGTATATGGCGGACAAGGGGGATGTATAAAGCCTATACAAGCAGGTAGATAGGTAGGTAGGTACATAGATATAGGTAAAAAAATACCTTTTGATGGAGTTTGCTCGGGTGGCGCAGATATCGCCCGGTCGTCCTCGTCGAGGCCCGATTGCTCCCACACCAGCACGTGCCCGTTTCCGTTTCTGCTCATGCTTATAACTCTCGCGACGAGCGCGCGCACGCCCCGCTCGACCCGGTTCGCACTAAATTTTATATATATATATACTTTTTCTTTTTTATTCACCGATACACTCGTAAGTATATACGATTTATATATACACGCGGGTATGTGTGTGTCTGTAAATATAATACGTGCTGTCTTGTAAAAGAAAACAAAAAGGCGGCAACGATGCACTGATGCGCGCTGCTGCAGCGGTTATAACAATTATAGCAGCTATACACAACTCGTATACAGTATAGCAGCAGCACCGCGACGAATCGCGTGCTAAGTGGAGAAGAGAACGATGCCGACTACTACTGTTGCTGCTGCTGCTGCTACGACTACAACTGCCCGGACCACTGTTGCTGCTGCCGACATAATCGATGCTCGCGATGTGTATAAGTATATAGGTATACCGCGAGTGTATAGGGTTGCTGTATATAGTGCAGCGAACGTATACGAACGAACGAAGAGAGAGAAGAGAATGAAGAAGCACGTGCGAGACGGAAAGCGAAGCGCGACACTGAGTAGCCAGAGGCAAGCGCAGAGCGGAGCGAACCAGCGCACGCATAGCACACATACACACACACACATACACGCATATATATATATATATATATATACACACGATCGGGAGTTGCAGAGAATCGTCCGCGCGCGCTTATGAGGTATAATACACCAATGCTGGCGCCGCCTGCCGGACGTAGCGTTGTGGCTTGCGCGCGGCTCTCTTTTTTTTCCGCGCTCGCGCGCTTCCTCCCTATATACGTACACGCAATATATATATATATTAACAGCAAATGCGAGTGTGTGTATATATGTATGTTAGGAGGGGAGGCAAATATTTGACCGACGGTGAGTTGAGTCATCGAAAATTTTCAGACGGGCGCGCAGGTGCGATATAATACGACAGGAGCTTTTGGACGAAGGGGAGGTGAAGAAGGAGGAGAAGGTGAAGAGTATAGCAGGAGTTACTATATATATTGCAATACACAAGAGAGCGTGACTTTTCATTGGTATTTCGTAACAAGAGTGGGAGAGATGCGATTATTAGCGAGGTGGTTGTTGCTGCTTGCGTTCTTCTTCTTTTTTTTTTCTTTTGGTCATCACGTGAGGATGAATATTATTTGCCGTTGATTTTTGGGATGTGAAGAGGTTTTCTTATAGATTATGGGTATTGATTAATAGAAATGACTATATAGGGGAGATTCGGAGGTGAAATCGATAAGGTGTGATTATTATACAACCGGTTTCTCCGAGTTGAATTTCACAGGGAAGTTGGTATATAAGGTTGAGATGCGATTTCAAGGACGATATTTTGAAATTTCCGAGAGATATGCAGAGGTGTTTTAATATAAAATTATTTTTCTTTTTCGAAAAAGATTTGTAATTTTAACCTATGCGGGAGTGTTAAAAATACGTGTATACGCATTTTATAAGCTTTATAGCCAATGGAGAGGAAGGAAACAAGCGCTTTGAATGCAGCTTATCCTTCTTTTTTTTTACCCGCGGAAGTTCCTTGCATTGAAAAATTTACGCAACGCTTATTAAGTTTTATCAGATGAGTAAGAAAGTATTTCATAAAATTACAACTGATAACATTACCGATCATTGACGCAAGTCTCGTCTATAACATTTCTTTTCCTTCATGAGAATTAATAATCCATACTGATATAATTGTTATATCTATATACTGAAAACGTTTAACCTGCGTATACGAGTTATATATATATGATGATGTTCTAAAAATATACTTTTTATGGTAGTTTAATTCGAATCGAGCATTAACACTGCAACATATGATTCAGTAGCTCTTAAAATCATGCGCGCTTTCTGCCAATCACTAATTGATCGGAGTCAGAGGCATGACTGGATAAAATTCCAACTACAATGATTAGACAAAAGTGAGAGAGAGAGACCTTGTTTCACGCAACCGCATGATATATAATATATTTTCTCATAATCATGGTTTAATGTAAACATATACGAGAATTTCAATAACAATTGTTAAACAAAAAAAAAATTTCTATTCCCCAAAAATTCATATATCTAACTAGGTATACATAAATTTACACATGAAACATATCATTAAATTAAGAATCTCTTCCTTATCTCTTATATACACATTAAGAACAAACACGTTCACTTCCCCCTTTTCTCACGTAGTATACATTAGCCAATATATAAATCCAGCCGATCGTCGTCGGCGGCGCGCAACGCTTAAAACATACGTATATATTGGAAAACTTTCGAGGCGCAATGAAGCGCAAACGCGTACCGCAAATAAATCAGCATATATCATCTCAGGAAACTTTCGAGAGCACGCGCCAACATTGATGCTTTTGCGTATATAATATATACTATACGCGTATATTGTCGGAAGAGAATACGTATATATAACATCCCTCGTGTTTGAAAAGTCTATTATTTCGGATAAACAGGTGCAACTTTTGTAATATAGTTCGAAAGAAAAAGAGAGAGACAAGGTAGGTAGTTCATTGGACTGATTTAGCATATATATATACATTCGTGAATTTGCACATCATACACACGTGACGATTTTTTCCTTGATTGGTTATTGGTTAATCGCTTTGCGTATATATATGAATATTCCGACGATGCTCAATGAGTATATTAATATACGCACGCGTTTAGCCAAGTGTGTACACCTGCACACCCACTTTAATATCGATTTTTTGTTATTATTCTAAATTTATATTATTTATTTTTAATTGTGAACTCATTCAGTATAAGGTATACCCATCGCCGCCTGCGTCTGCAGTCGATTAAATATAGCAGCTTCATTTTTATTATATATATATACACATATATACACACACAGTCGAACCGGTCACATTCTTCTAATAAGAAACGAGGTGCATTGGTGTGATGACTAATGTACCTGAACGTAAAATTAAAAATTCAACGAGGGCACGACCATTAAAGCATGTGCGATGTCTCTACACAGTCTCTATACTATATGTCTTAAGGCAGCATATTTTCGCTCGACAGGCATAAAAGACCTTAATTTTACCTAACATTCTCGACATGTCACTTCATCAAGCGCGTCGCAACCACTTGAATTAATCCTCGCATCGCGGCAATCACTGTTTCCGCACTTATATATATGATGACACATACGTGCGTGAGTGCATGTTATACATTGTACCAGATATACACGTGCAACTGTCGGGCAGTCTTTTCAAGGCGCATATTTGCAGCTCGTGTGAGATCATACCGAAAATTGCGAAAAAAAAGAAAAAATCGGCAGAGGCGAGGGTGTTACGTCATTGGTATATACGACGATTATATACCGTAATGGTGGAGTAGTTGGTGAGATAAGAGAAGAGAGGAGGAAGAATGAACAGGCGGTTGGAAGGGATAAATTTGTGGTGTTTCAAAGTTAAAGAGATAAGATTTAAGAGGAAGTGATGTGTGTGTGTGTATGTATAGAGTCTATCGAGTGAGAGTTTCGAAAGAATAGTACGAGGTGCAGGTGAAAGAGGGATTATTTGAAATTCTTGTAGAAATTCTTTCTAAGTAGTTCAACGAGGTTACAAGATGTGTGAATATTCTTTTTATGAGCATTTTTAGATCATACTTATTTTTATGCACGTGCGCAGTATATATAGATACTTCTAAGAGTGTGTCAAGAGAGACTATAAAAGTAAAAGTATAACTTTTATAGATGAACTTATTAATGTATATACATATATAGGGCAACGATTACAGTTTGTGTAACTAAAATATCTTTAATGCTTGAAATATCATAGATATGTTTTAACGTCGCGTTGAACAGATAAATCAAACTACACATACCTAATTAAAATTTTCAATCAACTTGAAATATAGTCGTCAATTTATTATTAAAAAAAAAAAAAGATTTGTCTATACCTAATATATAGTTTTGTCAAACCATCAATCGTCAACAGAAATATTTTCATTTCCAATTATATATAAAAAACTATTTAAAGCTATTTCCTTGCATTTATTTATTTATAATCGAAGGATTTTTTATGACAACAGCGTTCACAGCCTTGGTATATGCCTTTTCAGATTATCTACGCATATTAAATCTAATTAAAAAAAAAAAAATTATATAATATATATCTAATAACCCACCCATCCACTATACCATCCCTATAAACCACTACATATAAACATACAAATTCACGTATCTTCACGTACTCTTCTCCTACTTCCACAAAATTCTACCTATACTCGGAAACATTTACACACAAACCCTCTATATATACATATTGAAAACCAAACTCGCTCGACATTGACCAAGGCTATATAAGTATAATGTGTATTAGTTCCTGGCACGTTTTTCCGCTTGTCATGTGTTCTCTCCCTCTCTCTTTCTCACACGACGCGCTCTAATAATATACCTACGCGGGTCTCTCCTTTGCAATATAGAGCGAACCTCTCGCGTCTGTTTATATTATCTATATATATATATTATACTCTCGTGAACGCGTGTAAGACACTCACAGACCTCTCGCACAATGTATAGTGTTTTGACAGATACACATCCGCACACACATATATATATATATATATACACGTGATCTGTGTATATACGATTAGTACGTATGAACTGTGTGTGTGTGTGTGTGTGTGTGTGTATAGATATATATAACAAGTAGTCGTCAGCGGTTATGGCTTCTCGAGGCTATATGATTATTTTTAAGTGTATATAATAGCTGATTAAGAGAGAGTGAGAGAGGAATTAACGTTGATTTATGATTATAGGTATTCAAAGTATAATTCGCGCGCCAAGTTCATTGCCACCGCGCGTCGGATTTTATAGGTCACAAGCTATATACTATACTGATGCGGGGCGAGAGTTCGTTGTACCCTTTTTAAAACGTTGTCATCATACGCGCGGTTAAATGAAAATACGAATAGATTGTTGAAGCTTCCGTGTCTTCTGCAAGACCCAATTCTCGTCTCATCTTTATATGTCCAACTCTCTAAACACTACTATGCGCGCACACTTGTGTATATATCCTTAACCGTCGAGGTCTCGTAGAAAAAGCTGCGTGGAAAAAAAAATATATATATCACGTGAACCGAACAACACAAGAGAAACATCGAGAAAGGCGGTAGAAGCAGCGACACAACTATATACCTCTATATATACGATTGGATTTAATCTGCGAAAGTAGGATGTTGACGATTTGCTGATTGCTAACCAACCGCGCGGATGGTTATATTCGTTGCCATCGTACATCACTCTCTCTCTCTCTCTTGTGTACTTGCTATATATATATATATATATATATATATATATATATATATATATATATACAAACACACACACACACAATCATTCAGAGAGAGA
>JAWWEQ010000027.1:17717979-17764165 GCA_035583055.1 Torymus tubicola
AGTTGCCATTTTATAGCCAGTACCAGTAAAAATGGTCATTTATTAGCTAAAAAATGGATTCGATTTCCACCAGGGTTAATTCATTAAATTTAATTAATTGTGCAGAATACATTTCAATTTCGTATACACCCATTGAAATAAAATTCAAGGACGAAACGTTTAAATCCAACCACTTTTATATCTATATATATATATATATATTTCGTTTGCATTTACAATTCGTTAGGCAGGCAGCGAATCAGTTAATTCCTCAATAGAGACACGCAAAATATGAAGCTACACTTACCCAATAAACTTGAAATAACATAGATTCACTGGCAATAATGATAACAGAATCTTACATTTTCATCCCAAAACCATCTAAAAAAAAGCCGCTCTAATCCATTACATTCTCAACCGCAAAGCCAACTAAAATAATAAAAAAAAAAGTCGCTCGAAAAAAAAATACATTATAGCTTAAACAAACGTACATATAGTTAGCAAAGCAAATATTTAAACTCGAATCGAAAATACCTTGTGCCGTAGTCGAATTTGCGCCCCGCCTTTATACATATATATATATACGCGGCTCGCAATTATACCTTGTCGCGTCGCGCTAATACGGCACCTCGGAAATTCACGGTTCGACGGTCCTTGTGGTCACACCACCGTATATATAGTACATACATATACATGTATTTATACACGTAGGTATCCCGGAAATCGCGAAATGGACTATGATCGACGTTGCTAACGAGATTTTACGCTGAATAGAGCGTGTCTTAATTGATCGTTAAACTTATTTTTTTTTTTACGCGTATAATTATCGTCGTGCCTCATGAACGCGATGGTGATGGTAACTATGGGTATTGTTAAGCTGTTGAAAAAATTTTGATGAAATAATTTTTATTTTTTCATGAGGATGTACATATATATATGTATAGGTACGATGGTGATGGTAATGGGATGATTTGTGGTATAATAAAGCCTTTTGTTTGGTGTAAAATTATAACGCGGGTGTGTCACGTGAGCCAGAGTATTTTAATTAATTCAGTTGACGTAAGAAGATTATTAAGCAACGCAATTTATATGACAACAAATATTCAATATGATCGAACGTGTTTTTACAAGATAGGGAAATGAGCCTTTATAATTGATTATAGCTATTTACTTTCGAGTCATGATTGCGGTAACAAATAAATCAATGTTATCCATGATAAATAATATATCATAGGTATATCTAAAGATTTACACGAGTATGCATGGTGGTATGTAAACAATTTGCAGAATCTTCAAATATCAATATGTATACGTGTATACAAACAAATAATCGATTTAGACTTCAAATGACAATAATTGATTTTTTAAGCGATATCATCTTTGATATAAGGATCAAAGTATATTGAATTAAAATGCATCGCATTTACAAAGTGTTATTTGCTTCAACATTGTCGATTTATTGCTTTTATTTCGAAATTCATTCGGTAATTTATCTAAAAGATATATTTTTTCGATTGGAGTAAGTACTTCCATTATATACTTGAAATAAAAATGTTCGATTAGATTCGCAACGAATATTGTTTAATTATACCTGCACGGTAGATAAATAATAATAAATATATAAATCTACAAATTTTATAAATTACAAACAAATAATAGACTCTTGTGTAAAGATATTAATATACACGATGAAAAAAAAGTCGTTTAATATAGTCCAAGCATTTGTGCATTGTCAATCCACTACATAGCTGCGAACAACCCACAGCAAAAAGAGTGAAATAGATGATTGCGTACGGAAACAACTCATTTTGATAATCCATTGTCACATTGTAGGGCATCGAAGCTATTCTTTTTGACTTTGTCCCGGCACTTGTGGGTCGCGAGGTTATCATCGGTATTTTTTTTATTCACTATAATGAATAGACTTCGGTTCGAGGTGTTAGTGCCTATTGTTAACGACCTATTAATTTTTTTACCGCATCGGCGCAATTTGTTCCGATATTCCGACTTCGATATTTTGACAGTTGCAGAGTATCTTGATATTGCTTATACTATATAGACATGCTTTTGTTGCCACTTTCACTGGGAATAAACAAAAAGTATATATATAGAGTAATGGTTTCTACAAGTTTCTATGATCAGTAATCACTGTGAAACACAGCTGTTTATCATATAACGTTTATTTCCAAAACCATTCGAGCTTTTATCATTAAACTCTTTAAATATTTTATAAGTTAAGTTGAATGACAGAGATGTTTTTCGTACTGTAATAAAGCGTTTTAGTTGATCACATGAGTTTCACGCGGATATTCACATACATTCTGGAATCCCATGATTTCGAGTAATTATTATATCATCTGATAGCGCAAAACGTAATATAAGTTCGTGTGCGGATTAAATGTTAGGCGTGAGTTTATTATGTTGACGTATAGATCGCTGTCGTATTGACACGCACGATTAAGTTTCGACGTCGTGCGGTTCGACGCGATTCCTGATTCTCGTCGTCGTGCAAAATCGTAAAAAATCAAGGCTCTCGATTTATTTTTATTGATAATGTCTAGGAAATAATTATCTGAGAGTTTTATCACATTTTAACAAGTTATTGAACAAAAACTGAATAATTCATTTGCATTGCAAAATTAGACTTTTATTTGATTTTTTTATACCAAGATATTAAGTACAGTTAAATAAAAAAAACAACACGTTTTTAGTGTACTAAATTTTAAAGTATTTTAATAAAAAATGATTACAAGAAATATTTATCTACTTGATTGTATAAAACTTATATTAATAACGTTAAATTAATCAGATTTAGAAAATATTATTTTCATACAGATTTTTTAATATGTATTCTAGAAATTATAAATTTAAATATAAAATATTTGCAATACCAATATGTATGTTGTATGCTTTTTGACAAAAATATTGACTAATTTTAATGTATGTACAATATATAATAAAAAAAATAACTTTTTATTTTGAAAACGAGTGAAGATAGAAAACAAAAGAAAATAAATATTATATTTAGTACTTAGAATCCCTTTGTGTACATTTATTTTTGTTTTCTTTTAAAGAATACAAATATATCTGAATATACAATTTTGCACTTCACTAAATGAAGACAAAGTATTTTACTGTTTGAAATGCACAGAGTCTTATGCAATAAATTAAAATCTCTTATTATAAATTATTGGCGCAAAGTTATCTTTTACAAAATTAATTCCTTACATCACAAAATTGAGTATATAAATAAATTTAATAAAAATTGTGAAAAGGTATTAAGCACCAACCTCATTGATAATGGCAATAGAGACAGAGTCTTTTTTATCATTATCACTCTTTCATGCAATCACAATTAATACTTGAAACATTCTCTTGATGTAACCAACAGTCGATATTTAAGGAATCCTTGCTGGTAAGAAATGCTGATAATAGTTCTTTGTAAACTCTAGCATTAGATCTAAAGTACATTCTGGTAAATCTTCAACACATTTTGCTGGGTTTCCTGCAAATCTAGTAAAAGAAGGTACAACTGTTTCAGGGGGAATCACTGCACCATCTTCAATATAACAGCAGCTTTTTAATACACTTCTCCTTCCCTAAAATACAAAGTTTTTGTAATGTTACCTTATTTACATATACCAAAGATCTAATGTATTTGAAAGTATATACATATTTTTAGAAAATGTGTTAAACATAAAATACTTACTATAACAGCATTTTTTCCTATATAAACATATGATCCTACAACTGCTGCACTCACAATTGCACGTTCCCCAACAAAAACATGATCTCCCATTAGCAGGGGGAAAAATGCAATTCTGCAAATTAAAAAAATAAGAAAATAATTAAAAATTTCAATGTCTAATATAAATAAAATAGATGTTTAAATAGATATCAGAGTTATTACAGGGCTTGACATTGGATTCTTTATTTTAAATTGACTTTAAGTTTTAAAAAATTATTATTATTATTATGAGAAGTTTTAAATCTGTGGAAATAATTAGTAATTAGTAAAAATAAATAATTTTCACCAAAGAATATTGATTAGAATAATGCTGGCGAGTCCATAACTATATATAGATTTCAAAATTCTTTTAATAATAGAGTTCTTATATTCTCAGATGATAAGATTAGTAAAATAATATAATTTCATGTAAATATATGCTTATAATTCATACATACCCTCTGCTAAACCTCTTGAAAGGAGGTCGGATAACAACATTTTTTCCAATAATGCAGTAACGCCCAGTCTTCACATTAGCAAGATCACCTCTGATTATAGCATCAGATTGAACAATCACTTTGCCATGCAATACAATATTCTGTGACCCGCACAAAACAGTTTGTCTGCTAACTTTGTTGCCTGATGCCTAAAAATTTATTTGATGTAGAGGTTAAGTAAAGTTTTTTTTTTTAAACTTATTTTTAATAAAAAGATAAAAACTGTTTGAACTTACCGTTTCCACGTATTCACTTCTGTTGTAATATATATCTTGAGGCTCCATTTTAGATAATAAACTAATCTATAGTTGTCGATAAAAGCATTAGAAAATCTGAAATTGCTCTTACGGGAGTACTCGAATAACACTGTGTGTACATCTACACCTACGCATTGCCAACACACACTATACACTTGTTCCGAGCTGACGCACAGTAACAATCATAGCGCATACCACAGTCAGAGCCTCAGAGGGTAGATAGAGTCCAGTTACTTCCGAGAGGTTAGGAAGGAAGTGTGTTTTGTACGATGAATTTCTTTTGAAAGTTAAAAGTAAATCATATAAAAGTTAGCGTATATTACAACGATTTGGAGCGATTTTAAATAGTGCGAAAAAAAAGATGAATTTTTAAGTGGATTAGAAAGTATATCCCATTAGTATAGGGACATTTTCTTTTTATTTATAACTGTTAGGATAGGTTGATAATTAACGCGTCAGTGTGTGTAAGTATATCTATAATCTATATGCAGATCCACCGACGAGACGACACTTGAGCGCTCGAGTATAATTGTGTGACATTATCTCACATATAGGGGCGTATATTACTGTCAAAAATGGAATTCCTAAGGAGCTGAGTTGCTTGACTTCGAAATTCAAACAAACACAAAGAGAGTATACAGCTTTTTTTTTATTATTGTTTTTGATGCGTCTACGTTCATTCACGAATGCTGCTCGTGTTTCGTGGCAAAAACGAAAGGTTCGCGACGACGAGTTTAGCCGAGGTGTATCTATCATCGAGAACGGCCTATGACATGATATCACCGTATCTTTTTACGTGCACTTAATCAAATCAACGCCTGCTGACGTTCGAGTAAAAAAACCGCAAGATCTCGGCTTCTAATCATGGGTAAGTGCTGCAAACATTATAGTTTTGTGTAAGCAAGTTGATTCTTGGTTAACGAGCAAGTATGTTTGATTTTTTTGTTACAGAGGATTCTTCGGACTCGCAAAACAAGTGGCAACAGCACTTGGCTCTACTGAAAGAGCAGTACGTCAATCTTTATAATAATTATACTGAATTACAACAGAAATATACACTTGCTACTGCGTCGAAAGAAGATCAGGGATTCATTGGGAGACTTTTGACTCAAATATCTTTATTGTATGATGAGCAACGTTACAGGTAACAAATTTTAAATTTAAAATATCAAATTGTGATTAGATATTAAAATTTTTAATAACATTCGTTTGACTTAAATAAATATTTTCAGTGATGTAACTGTTCAATTAAGAGATAGAAATATTCCTGTTCATAAATTTGTTCTTGCTGCTCGAAGTGATACTTGGAGTACTTTACCAGAAAAGGCTGTTTTAGGTATGTTAAAAACTGTCATTTAATAATAAAAGTTATTTTATATTACAGTTTAAATTAATTAATGTACATTATGTATTGCAGATTGGAAAAATTTAGATGAAAAAGTAGGATCTGTTTTATTAAAATGGATCTATACAGATGTAGTGAATCAAGATCAGCTAACACTTGAATTGATGAAAGCTGCTTCTGGATTTGGTCTGACTGAATTAGTTGATAGGTGTGAAAAATATTTAATAGGAAGTGTAAAATTACAGGATTGTGTACGACTTTACACAATTGCTGAAGAGCTAGGAACAAAAAAGTTGCGTGATCATTGTAGTTCATTAATTTCATATCACTGGGTAGGTGATCTTTTATTAAAATTTTTTATAATAAAACATTAATTACAATATCATTAATCTGTACAAATTTTTCAAATATTAGGATGACCTTAATGGGGAAGATTTCAAGGAAATGCCTGGGCCACTGCTTTACCAGCTATTGAAATCCAAAAGCGAATACCCATTACATTCCGCTGTTCGATTACAACGAGAAGATGTTGTATTTTTATATTTGGTCGAACATAATGCTGAGGTAAGTCTTACTTTTATTAAATCTGTAAAACTGTTTTATCTGTATATACAGAGATCATTAAGTAACAATCCATTTATTATCTTACTTAAAAATATTCGATATTATTTTAATATCACAAGTATTTCTTCTTGATACATTTAACAATCTTGCCAAATGCTTCATTTATCTCTTACGAGAGGCAGACATGTGGAATTACTTATAAAAGGGAGTCGCTCTGTCTTTACAAAAACCTTAAACCTAACAGCACCATTATGACTAGAAGACTGCAATTCTGTGGATTAGCCATTGGTGTTGATTTATTACAGTAATTTGAAGAGCAATAGCAGTATTCAGATGGGCCATTTGGTGCCCCTCTATTCTCTCCTTTGAAACATCCTTCAGTATAAGCTCCAGTATCTATCTTTTCTTGCTGATGCCATTTTCTTTCATTAAAGTTGTATTCTTGGTAAACGTTCGTCTGTGCAGCACAATTTCGCTCCGCTACTGTTATTATCGCTGTAAAAAGTAATAAGAAAATTAATCAAGAAAGTTTGAAACATTTTCAATTCAACGGAATAATTATAATTTTATCCTATAAAAATTTTAAATAATTTCGGTAACTTTTTAATAGTTACCAGCCATCTTTGAACAGTTATTTTTTTATAGTATTATTTTGTATAGGATGAAATTTCGCTTCATTAAAAAGCATATTAAATGAGATATTGGTCACTCACTTCCGTTGGACAGTTGATAATGAATAATGCGCTTCAGGCAGAATGTTGACGTCCGACAATCCTCATAGTACCGCTCGCTTCCGTCGAACTTTGAGCATGGCACATCGCGCTCGCCAACGTACTGAGGAGGCAGGATCGTACACTTGTAGCATATTATCGCTTGGCAAGTCGGTAGAAATATCGTCAGACCTGAAAGTCGTAATTTTTCTCGTTATTATTTGAAAATGGCTGATGAGTAATTTTTCCTATTGCTATATAAATTCCAGTGAAACTAGCTTCCTTTTATCTGTTTTGTTTTCATAAGCAAATATCGATTGTTAAGAACAGCTTTTTTCTTTGTAGAAATAATTTTTTAAAGAATATTCGGAATTGTTAGTTGGATTTTTGGGAAATATGAAAGCGAATGAGTTTATTTTTTTTTACATTTTAATTATTTTTTTTACTGTATATAAATATTACTAATATTATTATATTTACATTTCGCAAATCTATATTTACATTTAGGTAAAGATACATTTATATTATCTCTTTCAATAAAAGATAACGCAAACGACAAATTCCTAGTCGATAATAACTTTTACTACATTCATTTCAATTTCCAACGTTAAAAAGCTTTTAAAATCATTTTCACCAACACAACACAAAAACTTTATTAAAAAAATGTTTTCTCAACAAATCACGTTTCCACATACGAAATATATCTGCAAACAGTAAGCATATGTTACGATAAACTTATTTTTCATTAAAGCTTCAAATTTTTTCTTTATTTTTTTTTTAACCGCAGACGCTGTCGCACTGCCGTATAATAACTCCAACACAACGCGCGCGGGAATTGATTGGTCTGTCGCGTTTTAAAATTTTTATCCGTTTAAAAATAAACTGAAAACACGTTTCTTGCGAATACTTCTCACGCTTCTCAACCACACACTTTTTATCTCCGAGAACCAAAGTTTCCTTCGCACTATACTATACACTCATTCCAATACATTATTAATTACTCAGTCACGGTACTGTGTGTATGTGTTGGGAAAAAAAAAATACGTATCGGTAATTAACAATCTTATACACTCACACACACACACACACACACACACTGAACTTATGACTCACATGTCAGTAGAAGACTCGCGATCCAAACCAGCCTCTGAATCCCCGTCATTTCGCGCGCCTCTCGCGCAGCTTCGTCCTCGTCGTCGTTGTCGTCGTCCTTGCAAGCCGAAGAAAGGCACCGAAGCGTAAAACAAAACTATCGCAACTTGCTTTATACGACTTACAACACAAAGGCGTGAAACAATCGGCTATATAAACTTCGTACTTATTATACACGCGGTCCAAAAACATACTGTGGTAACCGAGAGAGTTTATATAGGACTATATAATACCTGCAGTCGTTATATATATATACCGGAACGAATGTTTTCTATTATCGCGAGAGAGTGAGAGTGATAAACTCGGAAAGATGAGGCATATAATATACGCAGAAAGAGTGAGAGGAAATCACGAAAATTATGAATCACAAGCAGATTGGCTTTTGTACACGATAATGTATATATATTTATAGAAAACGATGATGAATTTACGAAGCGAATTCAGCGAAGAGAATTTTCAAGTTAAAGGGCACCGCGTGCGCGCCGTCATTTCCGTCATCGTCGTTGTCTCAGTTTTTATATACAATACCTACAATCGATCGTTGTACATATGTATAAGCTTTCTGTATACTTATATACATATATCGTCGCGCGTACAAGTCGCATTTATACGTAAAAACAGTATAATCTTCTTATCTATATATACATATACGCGATTTTAATATACAACGTACAATATATATCGACGCGCGGGCTGATTTCAAATAACCATCGAGATGTCGTTACTGAACGTATATACACACGTAGTGTTTCTTTCTCTTTCTCCGCCCACGCACACAACAACACCCTACTCCTCTCACCCTCTCGTCATTATATACCACCCTCAGCTGATTTTCATCTCGCGTATATATATAGTGATCTACTACTACTACACGTCGTATAAACACGCACAACACGACAACGCACAACGGGCGCGAGCTAAAACGCTGAAACAACTGATTCCTCGCTTTATCCATCGCGGTGCTGCGGACGTCCTCGGTTAGTTGCGCCGCTCGCAAGTCGCCGCGCCACGTCATTCTCTCTCTCTCTCGCTCTCTCTGTCTCGCTTACATATATATATATACGCGCCGTCGTCGTCGTTTCGCGCCGTTGCTCCGCTTCGTCTTTCGTATATATATATATGTGTGTATAAGCTCCCTCTTTTTCTCACACTGTGCTGAGTGACTTGCGTACGTATGAGTATAAGAGAGAACGAGAGATATATGTTATAACTATAAGGGAGACGAGAGAAATCAGAGCGCGGAGGTTCGAAATTTCGTTGGCGTTGCGAAATCAGAAGCTTATATATATATGTATGCATGAGCTTTGAAGAAGAAGAAAATGGGTATAATGCTGGTCGCGGTCTTTTTCTTTTTTGTTTTGGATGTAGTGGTGATAGGATCGGTTCGAGCGCGATTGTGTTATCTATAGGGTTGGAGGAAAAAGGAGAGGGATTGTTATCTGGGAAAGGAAAATGATATAGGAGGAGGTGGATGTGGTGTGTATATAGAAGGGGGGAAGAAATATAATTTTATTTTTATACCGATCGTGTCGGTTGTAATTTATGGCGAAGAAAACCTTGTCATTCATCTGTCAATTGACGTTAATTTAAAAAATGTTCAACTACGGTTTCTATTGGTATATTATTTTAGCTATCCATTGGTCTTTTACATTTTAAAAACCGTCAATAACAATCACTACTACTTCTATAAGAATTTAAAAAAAAAGCATAAAAAACAATTTAAATAAAAACGCTCGAATTGCGTAAAAACCCCAAAAAAAACTACGTAACGATGCAACGTTGAATATCTATTTATAATTTATGTTTCATTTTAAACCAAAAAAAAAATGTCGGAAATTCCAAAACATTCTATACACTCTATAGGTACTTTAATCCGAGATATAGAGAGCGAAATACTACGCGAAGGCTTAATTTTAGAAAGTGTACGGTTAGAATTTGGAATATAGCAATTAACTGTGCCGAAACACGTGTGCGTTTCATGCTGTCGTCGAACTGTCGTTAGGGAAGCATGTAAGTATGACGCGATATATTTCGGAACACCAACGCGCACGCAATAGACGAGAGTGTTTCGAACTTAATATAATTAGCTTGTGGCCTATTAGGAATATTAAATGAAAGTATGCGTTAATTTTTATAAAGAGGAATAAATATATATGTAACTATATACCGACTGGTGGTAAAGTTTTAATCTATTATAATAATTGTAAAAACTTATTTTACATTTTCTCGTGTAATTTAACATTCTATAAGTAAAGGCTCGACGCGGGGCACATTGCCGTAATCGATTTACTTTGTCCGCGCCTTGTACTCTCGTAATTCATTCCTGATGTTTCGTGACCATTAAGGATTACTTCTTTTAGAGTCGCAATAAACTCGAGGTTTCTCTTTTAAAAGGTCATTAAACTCCGAGGCCGCATAAAAAAAAGAATTATAACGTTTTCAAGAATTTCTTTTGTTACGAACAACTGACTTTTACTATATTCAATTTTTTTATTTATTTATACTTTTATCTTTTTTTTATGTATAGAAAGCGTTAATTTAAGTTAATTTTAATAAATAGAAAAGATTATTTTTTATTTTAAATTATAATTACTTTTCTTTAACGTTCACAGAACGAATTTGTAGTATTTTTTAATCATACGGTAATACACTTCTCCACTACAAATATAGTCAGAGTAAATTGAACTTAGTGCATAAGTGCATATAAGGCTTAAATACATAGAATTATGCATTTATACTAACATTCTTGTATATTACCTGTTATCTTTTTCAAATTTTTATTGTTTCACATATGAATCACTTTAGTTATACTGAAAATATCGGAATACCATTACTTAATTGAATTTTCCGTCATTAAAATTCCTCCTTTTACCTTTCAAAATTATGTAAATGAATACATAAAACATCAATAAATATACGCAATTAATTTAATAACTTCGGCGTTTCTCTAAAGCGACTGTTAACAATACAATACTGCTAATGTCGCTAATACCTATATTATAACAACAAATAATTACGTATAGTAAATTACAAAACCTTTCGCATTAACCCCCAACAAACATTTCAAATTCCCCTATTATATACAGCTTCCAGAAGCCGTGAACATCCTAGACCAACGGGGCGAGACGGCCCTCGAGGTCGCTTTAAAATCCCGTCAGCCATCGCTTGCACGTACACTTGTTGAACACCGGGCTGACCTAAGCGCGCGGGACGCGCGTGGTCTCAGCCTTTTGCATTCGGCTATCCTCAAAGGCGACGCTTATTCGGCTGAATTCATCGTTGAGCAACTTGAGAACAATGGTGGTAGCAAAGGCAAAGGTATCGATAAACCAAGCGATGTGGATGGGAAGACAGCGTTGCATTTGCTGGCTGCTCATAATGGACAGGATATGCTGTCCGTTGCTGGGAGGTTGCTGAAAGCTGGGTTGGAACCGAATGCCCAGAGTCGGGATGGATGGTATGTGGTTTTGGTTTCTTTTAGGTAGAGAGGATCAATGATAAGTCGATGTATATAATTATTTTATATTCTGTAATAGTATAAAGATAAAGGTTTTCAAGAAATTTGTCATATGGAGTATTAGTATATCTTCTGTTTTATTTTATTTATGAAAAGTTAAGTGGTGAAGTATAAAAGTGCGACTTTGGATAGTTAGAATGTAGGTATACATTAATTTTTAATTGTGTTAAGGTCAATGTAACTAGATGAAAAATGATAATACAGAGCACATCGTGACGCACTAACTAAATGAATTACGACGTTAAATTAAAACTAATCGTATCTTTCTGGGTCACAGCATTTCCCTTTGTTTGCTTTATTATTAACAACAAAGTGAATAATTTTGGCGCATGTGATATAATTTGAGCTCGCAATAGTCACAATGACCTTTTTGATTTTAATTTCTCCCTCTTTGTTAAGAATCAAATTTTATAATGTTTTGTTACTGTAAAATATTTTATTAAAAGAGATACTCTTTGATAAAATATGATATGAGTACATTCGCGGGTTTATCAAAATCAGTCACTGAAGACTTGATACACATGAAATTCAGTCTTTATAATATGCTAAACAGATAATGCTACCTAAATGAATGTTTAGAAATAAATGAAATAAATAAAACCCATAGCGTCAAGAAGACAACAAGATCACATCAATGTTCAAATACATTCTTTCAAATATTATAAATAAATAAGACATCGACTCTATAAAATAAACCAACTAACAATAATTTACGCTTACTGCAGGAGCCCGATCCACTGTTGCATTTCCGAACGCAACGAAGCTCTCTTAAAGCTCCTGCTCGACACGGACGGCGTCGAGGTCGACTTACGTACCCGCGAGGGTGACACTGCTCTCTGTATGGCTTTACTGGCCAACCCAAGCTTCGAAGCTGGTGCTGAACGATTGTTAGCCCATGGCGCTGCACCAAATCCACGGTATCCTGGCGACGAAGCTGACACATTGCTACACAGGCTAGCACGTGAAGGCCGCGAGGATGCTGCGCTGTTCTTGCTCGAGCCTTGCGATCCTTCCGAAATCAAAGGTAAACCATATTGATGAGTATAATGCATTGTACAAGTATATACATGAATATTTAAGAAAAAAAGTAAGATAAACAACAATTTAATCTTACAATGTTATACAGACTCGAAGAAAAAGTGGCGGGCCGAGCCTGAAAGCCTCGAAGCACGTAACCGCGAGGGCTGGACAGTACTGCACGAAGCCTCAAGGTCAGGGTTAGATCAGCTTTGCCGTCGCCTCCTGGAACGTTGTCCCAGTCTTCTTTCAGCTCGCACTCTCTCAGGTGGCACAGCCATGCACCTCGCTGTAGGTCATGGAAAGTTGGAAGCTCTGCGTGCTCTTCTCGATGCCGCTGATAGCGCTGAGGAACGTAAGGATCTACTGTCGGCGAAGAACAGTGATAGCGAGACGCCGTTGAGCCTGGCGCTTAGTGCTGTACCGAAGAATAAGGAGATTCTTAGGGCCCTCATCGATGCTGGTGCTGATCTTGAACAGAGGAACGAGGCGGGACACACGGCCTTGCATCAGGCGATATTGAAAGAGGATTCGGCTAGCTCGATATTTTTGTTGGAGAATGGGGCTGATATGAATGCTAGGTGTGTTAGTAGTCTTTTTTTTTTTAGATATATACTGTTCTGGTTAATGAATATAATGAATGGAAATGTTGAAAGAAAGAGAGATATTGAAAATTCAAACTTGATTTTTTCTTATTTTTTTATTTTTTTTATTCTAGATTTAGTAATAATATTTTCTTTGTATTTTCTTTCTTTCATAATTAATTTTTACTGATAATATTTATACGACAGAAATATAGTACATTAGTTCAGAGTTGAACACCTCGCAATGCTGTCAGTTTTATTTTGATATCTGACTAAAGAAATTATGTCTTGTTAGATATGTACATACTTTACGTGACTAAATTTGCCGTACAAATGACAAACGCGTTATCCTTAATGGCAATGATAGTTTATCATCAAAATTTGAGTAAAAAATCAAAATCATTTTTACAAGAGAACTGATTCAAACCATTCTTATAGGACTGTAAGTGGCGAAACAGCTCTTCAACTCAGCGTCCACTGTCGACTGGGTGATGTCGTGGAAGCGCTCTGCCGGCGGGGCGCCGACACCTCCGTTGGCTGTCCACTCTGGGATGCTTTAGAATCCGAGCAAGAAGACGTGGCCTCAAGCCTCGTGGCCCATGGTGCAGATCCAGACTGCTGGCAACCTGGACCTGATGGTTGTCGGCAAACTCTCCTGCATAAGGCTATCGACGAGAATCGCGAGGATATAGCGCAGTTTCTTATACGTAGTGCCTGTGATCTCAACTCGCCCAGGAAACCCGGGCCAGATGGTAGCGGTGGTGAAGAGGCCAAGGATGAGTGCACTCCACTTCATCTGTGCTGTCAGTGGGGATTGGAACAGGTAGAATTGCGAATTTTACTTGCATTATCACTACTAAAGGGATAAATTATTAATTTTGCAGGTCGTTCAAACTTTGATAGAGCATGGGGCGAACGTAAACGCGCGCGATGCCGAGGGCAAGACTCCCGTACACATCGCCATACAAAATCAACATGCCCAAATTATATCTCTTCTCCTCTGCCATCCAAACATCAACTTATCGCTACGAGACAAAAAGGGTCAAAGTCCCTTCGCAACTGCACTTGTTGTGAGGAACAACAAAGCTGCTCAGGCGATTCTCGACAGGTTGCCCTCGGCAGCTGAACAATTTGACAATAAGGGCCGCAATTTCCTGCACACAGCTATACAGAAAAACGACATGGAGAGCATACTGTTCTTACTGTCGATACAAGTTGATGTAAACTCGCGCGTGCAGGACGTTACACAAACACCACCCTTACACTTAGCTGCTATCAATGGCAATGAGATGCTGGTCCGCAGTTTGATTCTAGCCGGAGCCAGGGTTAATGATACGGATGCTCACAGAAATACAGCACTTCATGCTGCTGCGAAAGCAGGTCACGCTACAGTGGTTTCGGCACTGCTACAGAATAGCATTAACTTTGATGCTATAAACGCCGATGGGGATAACGCTCTGCATGTGGCTGTGAGAGAGGGACACGTGACGGTCGTCCGGACACTTTTGACTGAATGCACTCTGGATGCCGAGGCTGTGAACCTTAAGGGTCGAAATCCCCTACACGAACTCGCGCGTTATGGACGAGATAACGCTGCTACTATTTGCGAGCTGTTCTTCGAGTGCATGTCAAATTATCCGTTGAATAACGCAGGTATACGATTTACCTCAAGTTTCTTATTGACTATATTCTATCTTTCTGTTATACTAATCCTAATGTTTGCAGATCTCGATGGTAACACTCCTCTTCTGATTGCTTATATGAAAGGCAATGGTAATCTGTGTCGAACACTCGTCAAATTCGGCGCGTGCTTAGGATTTATGAACAAGGAGGGTATAACGATATTTAATTATCAAGTAGCAACGAAACAATTACTATATAGACTGTTGGAATCGGTAACGAGAGAAACCCCCTGGGCTGATAAGGACCTGTGTCTTGAGTGTGGTACAAAATTTTCTTTGACGATGCGGAAACATCATTGGTAAGTTGATACATCAACAATAATGATTAAGTTTTTAAATTTAATTAAATTTCAAAATTTTTAATGAAATATTAATCTTTTAGCCGCCACTGTGGTAGAATTTTGTGCAGTAAATGTTCTGACCAAGTCGTTCCAATACTTAAATTCGGACTGAACAAACCAGTGAGAGTCTGCGCCGTCTGCTTCGATGTACTCCAGATCGGTGCTGATTAAAGCAAAAGAATCAATACAAAATGTGTCATTCCAAAGCTATTAAAATCTGTTAATTATTGAATCAGTTATTTACTAATAATTGTGTATTCTACATAATGCTATAAGTCCATTAAAATTCATTAAGATTATTAATAAGTTGTTCCAAATAAATATATGTCCTTTTTATTATTTGTCATTGTTTAACATTGTATTATTTAGTATTGTAATGAAAGAAAAGTAAAATTTCTTTTTACTTTTTCAAATAAAGTAATAGAATTATCAAAACATGTTAGTGTTTTTTCATGAAAACAAGACATTAAATAGATTTCAAATAAACACTTTACATGTATTATATATAATTTATTTGAAATTTATTTAGCAATCGAAGGATATTTCTAATTATCCAATAATCGATACGGAAAACAGTTTATGAAAAAAATAATAAGAAACTGAAATAAAAGGAAAATAATATTCAACTATAGTGGCACAAACACGCACATACAAAATGTATATAATAAAAATATGAAATGAAAATTTATTGCAAGACAGAAAAAACGTAATGCACAAGGTAAAATTCATCTATAAACTATAGGATTAATTACGCATAAAAAACAGTTGGAGTGTAAATGTAACTGTTTTTTTGCGTGTAAAAGCCTCAGAGAAGCAATCATGAGTAAGTAAAAAATGACACGGTATAGAAAAATCAGGTAGATAGCACCCTTAAGTGACCCCATGGGATGACCTTGATATCCATCCCTGCACATGGAATCGGTACCTACATCAAAGAGAAAGTCTGCCTATCCATAGTTGAGATTGAAAAGATCTTATATTAAATCGATGCAAAATTAATTTTTCCTTTTTCGTGCACGCGGCTTTGACTCCGATGACATTCTCTAAAAATATTTGTTTCTTAAAGCAAAACCTTTCCTTCATGTTACCTTCCACTCGAAATCATTTCTTTTTAACATTTAGATATAAATTAATTTAATTTTTAAACTTTCAAACATTTTTGTTTATTTTCTACGTTAAAAATTCTAATCAAAACTTCAGTTGTAATTGACTGTCATCAACCTTTATTTAAAATTATTCTATTTAATATTACTTATAACGACTTATACGATAAAGTAATCGCTTTTATCTGAATTTTGAAAGATCCATTACAATTAACTTAACTAATTAATTAATTAATTATCTGATTTAATTATTTGTCACCTGACTGTCACCTTTGCTGGTTTTAATTAAAGAGAAACTTTCCAAAGCGGGTGACCTGACGCTCTCTTATGGCGATTTACAGAGGCGGTATAGAATCACAGCATTTGGCTGGATAGGTAAAAGGTAAGGGAAGGTTAGTTTCACCTGTTGGATTGTAAAACTCGTAAAGCCATTGGTTGCCTGGGGGGCGGTGTGCGACTGGTTGACTATAGTCTATATTCATCAATTCCCCGGTGCGGTAGAATGACCCTGTTGCACCTTAGAAGGGCACGCTACCGCTACCGCTCTGTTGTTTATTCTAACCTGCGCGCGTATAGCCCTCCACTCTATACCTACGACTTATACCTGTCAAGCTAGAAGCTGCGCGCGCTGTCGCTTCTTTGTCACCCGAAAAATTCGTTAACGCTTCGAGATAATTTCTCTCTCTATATATATATATATTATATATACGGTTGCAAAGCGAAATATTGAGGTATGTTATATTTTTTGATACTCATATATAGTTAATTAGATGACGTTAATTAATTTGCGGTAATTAAATGTTGACTAATTAAGATTTTATCGCGTAAGCGTCATTCCCGTTAATGAGAGGTTATAAATCCATTGTTCGAAAATAACTTTGTCGGTTTGATTTTCAGATATAATCTATTCGAAGTATAAGCAGATCTATAAAATGGATCTCTCTTTGGCTGAATTGGATTTTTTGGATGAAGAGTTTGATATTTATTTACAAAACTATGATAATGGTGAGTGTAAATTTAAAAAATATTTATTTAATTACATAGATGGTGAAAAAATAAAAAAATTACATTCAATATTTTAAACATTGTCTTGTAGAACTACCATCGGTTTTGAATTTCAATAATTTAGTGGAAAATACCATGATTACAACTCCAGTAGAAAATGCAGAAAATGATCTTGGAGAAAATTCTGAACCTACAGATTTTTCATACTATGGTAATAAATTGATTATTTTACAGATTATTAAATTTTTTTTTAAGTCATTTTTTGTAACTCAGTTATTTTTTTTAAGTCATCAATTTTTGAACTTTTATTTTATATTTTAGAGTTACAGCCTCCTAGTGTAGCAAAAGAAGATGATAATCAATTAGAAACAGACAATACTACTATTTCACAAATTGAAAATATTGTGCCAGACAATAAAGTAACAGAGAAACGCAGAAGAACACGTCACAAAATAACAAAAAAGATGGAAGTAAAAATGAGTCGTGAAGCATGCTTATTTGGTTTAGAATATATAAATAGAAAAGGTAGCTATGAAAACAAAAAAATTTTATTAAAATAAAATAATTAGACATTATAATTTTAGTTATTTTTATAATTTAAATTAATTATTTCTAGGAGACTTAATTCCACAAAAAGAAATGGGACCACCATGCAGATGTCGTTCAGGCTGTTATACAATTTTTGACAAAGATACTCGTCAAAACTTGTTTGAGGAGTTTTGGAAATCATTTAACTGGCAACAGCGTGCACAGTATATTGCTATATTAGTAGTAGAAACACCAAAACAGAGATCACGTAGTCGAAAATTAGTACCAACAAATAGACGACAATCAACATACAAGTATACTTTGATCAAGAATGGAGATTTCATAAAAGTTTGTAGAAACATGTTTCTTAGTACTTTTGCACTATCAGATAAATTTGTACGCTGGACCATGATAAAAAAACGTTCATCGCCAAATGGAATCATAGGTCCTGATAAATTTGGAAAATATTCTGCTAAGATAAAGAAAAGTGAGCATGTGAGAGAGGCGGTACGAGAGCATATCAAGTCATTTTCTACAGTGGTAATGGAGAATGCTGATAACGAAGGAGTAAGAATGTTCCTTGATCCTAGTTTAAATATAGCTCGTATGTACAAATTATATGTTAAACAATGTGAATATAAAGGATTGCTAGACAATGATATTGTTAATGAAAACTATTATAGAAGAATATTTAAAACAGAGTTTAATATATCATTTGAAAATTGTCCTAGAAATGATTTGCTTGAACAGCAAGATCAGTCTTCTAATTCTAGTTGTTGAAAATATTGAAGATTTCTTCTTATTTTTTGGTAATTTATTAATTATTGCTATAGTGTTATTGATTGCATTATAAACAGACTTTTGATCTGTGAATTGACTGAAATGACAATTTAGGTATACTTTTTACAAAAAAAGTATATGCTATCTCAATAATAATCACATGAATTTTTTTCATGTATAGATGAACAAAGTTCTGAGCACATTCTATTCATGAAAAGATTAAAGAAAAATTTTAGATTTTTAACAAATGTTTTGTATTGCTTTTTAAATACAAAAATATTTCTATCACTTCACGCTTATACAAATATTTTTTTATGAATTAATGTTATATACATACGTAACATAAAATAGTAACAACTTACAAAAATTCACTTTTTACACTCAAACATATAAAACAGCAAATATAAAACCTTTTTAATAAATAATCAATAATCGTATAAAAATTGTACATAAAAAAATATTTTTCTAACGTTATTGAATTTTTAATGCTTTTAAATTTTCTAGTTTGTTGGCGTTTGTTACTGCAATTTCACTTCTACAAAAATTGAATTTTTGATAAAGTTATCTAAAAGCCACAACTTGCAATTAAACTGATATTATTGTATCAGTCGATTGTTTTATGCATAGAATGCAATAACATTTTTGCTATCAAACATTGTGACTAGTTAATTGCAGTTTAAGGACCCAACTAATTGACACAATTTTTCAAATTTCCCAATTTCGCTAAATGATTCCGAAAATTTTGTATGGCCTCCTATGTGAAGATTCAGCAAGCTGACTCCTTATCCCAAGTTCGGCAGCCTTTGTAAGTTTAAAATTCATTGGGAGATTCTTGAACTTCAATGCTTGTCATGCGGCGAAAATTCCTTACACCTAATCGTAGCCGCCTCGATTGCGCTAATTAGAGCCGATCGAAAGCCATTCTTTTCTAGACAATGAATTGCTGTTATCGTTGAACCTGCAATAAATAAATGTTCCTCAATTGTGTCATTTGCGATTTTAGTTTTAAGTTTTATACAATATTGTAAGCAAACATGTACCGTCTGCGGCCTTTAAATGCGATGCGTTAGTATTTAGGAAATTGATGTTCCTACATTATTGTAATCGTTAGTACAATAATCTGACGAGCTATTATGTCTCTCTCACAGAGTAAGATCATGACAAAACTTTATACGATCTATTTTCTATCTTATTGGTATTAGCACCAGTTAATTAATGCAAGTAGATTAAGAATTTAGATGTATAACTTATTATAAAGGGGATATTGGATTCAATTATAAGTTCCTATGCCGAAGATTTCACAGTGCTATGAATTTCATGAATGTGTTTTAGTCTTCCAGTGCTTATTATATATATGAAACAATAAATGACGTGACATTTTAATTTGGCACGAATCTTCGGCAACTACTCAATTCCATTTTGTTTTCAAAATCCCCTACATACGACGAATTTTCATGTATACGTAATAGCTAATAATTTTTTACATGCGATGATTCTAGTTTGATACTATTTTTAAATTGTATGTTTATTACGATTGATTTTAATAAACGGAACAAGTTCCTAATTTACAAAAAAAAAATTTGTTTACTTTTTCTTTAACATCACCATGAAATTTTTTAAGTTCTAAGGTATATATTAACTCACCAGCTGGCGACGAGACGTCGTCTTTTAGTTGTCCCGGATGAATGTTCGTTTCTCTGACCATTGTGCCGGCACCGAGAACAGTTTGGGAAGCCAATTTGTACGCTAAATCTCTGGGCAAGCCCATCTTCACCGCACCGTCCGCTAGAGCTTCGATCATCATGTATACCTGCAATGTAACGACATTATATCAATTACTTTAATCGAATCATACATCTTTAATTTCCTGTATAGCTATTCGCGTATCAAAACAGGTAGAAAATGCGAAGTAACTATTTAAAAAATCGTTTTATAAACCAGAAAAAATAGATGATTTCAATTACGTTCGTTTAATAAACTATATGTTGTTTAATTTATGCACTACTTGACAAAGCGTTACTCAACAATAGAACTTTAAAAATCTTCAATTGCACATAAACAAAAGGAAAGTGTTATAACGTTGCAAAATAACTTCAAATATACCAAAGAATACTTATTAGAATTTTTTTAAATAGTTTTAACTTTAAAAACACCCGAAAAAATTTTTCTTTTTAAACTTTAAAGAAATTGAAATATTCATATATCTGAAATGGTTCTATATCTTGTATATCTCTCATAAATTATATAGTTAATTATTTATCGAAGCTAACAAAAACCTTGATCATTTTAGAAAAAATACGCAGAAACCAAATACTCACATAAGCAGGGCCAGACCCAGCGAGTGCCGTGATTGTATTGACCATACTCTCGGGTACTTCTTCGCAGAGGCCAACAGCATCGAACAGTCGTCTTGTGATCTCGGCGTCGTTCTCGCTGGCGTGCGTACCTTTGACGAAGACAGTCGCGCCGCAGCCTACGACCACAGGGATGTTCGGCATGACCCTCACTACCGACGTACCAGATGGTAAGCTCTGTAATATCATTAGTTCTTAAATAATATTTTCTTTTTTCTTATGTGTTTTGTATCTTTTTTTTCTTTTTTTTTGTGCTTTGATAGCAGAGCACGTAATAGACGTTTTGATAAGGTTTATTTAGCGTGCGAAAAATATATGTAAAAGGAACTAATTTCACGTGGAAAAGCTCGAAATAATTGAATATTTAACTGTATACAGAAATAATTGTACACAGAACTTTTGTAGATAATGATAATAATTTTTTCTGATTTATTTTCCATGAGAAAGTTTATTTGGAGAGTATGTAATTTTAAATTTAAAATTTCTTTTAAGACAATGACAAGAACGTTTTGAAATATTTTTCCCAAGTAATCGATAATTTCTTTAATTACTATTTCTATTTTTGAACCTTATCGAATGATATAAAAATTAGTGGATTTTGCAAAAATAAGTATACTCACATTTTCTAGCGTCTTTAACGAAACACCCATCGCTATAGACAACAGTAATTTCTTTTTCGACTCGATGCTCTGCTTTAATTCCGGCAGTATTTTACTGATCACCTGTGGCTTTACCGCTAAAACCAGTACATCGCCGTGATTCGCTACTTCTGGATTCGAAAATACTGCTTTTGATCCCATCTCCTACAAAAATTTATATGATTTGCATTCCTACATTTCTTTATCTCGGAGCTAACAATCAACTATACTTTTATTTGATAGATATGAAAATTACAGTAAACATCTATATCATGCCATAAACAGAAAAAGTATCTTAAACCAGATGATAACGTATGATTGTCAAAACATTCGATTCATTGACATTCGTCAAATTAAAAATAACAAGTCCTCGACTAATAGACTAAAAGTATGTACATACATTTATCAAATGCACAACCGCTCGATCTCTATACAATCATTCTATAGTAAATAAACAAAAGTGCAAAAAAGGCGGGGGGCCGCTGAGAATCTCTTGCGATTGAAACCTAAAAATAGCTTCGAACACACAATATAATAATCGTCATCGAATGCACTTTGAATAAAGAAACTCGTGTGTGTATGTATATATATTTGTACATAGTCTCGTGCCCGGAGCGCACGCGCCAAAAGGATCATTCCCTCGATAAGCTTTTTTTTTTATCTCAGATCGCTTGTATATAGCACACCGCACGCTACAAACACGATATATAACGTCTCGAGAGCCTTTGATAACGTTGACGCGCGGAGGATTACTTATTTATCGTTATAGGCATGGAATATTTCCAAGTCTCGTGACCCTCGGCCGAGAAAATTCTGGTATGGAGAAAAGAACGTGTAATAATCGATCGATATATATATATATAGGTGTTTTGGTATTATAATGTTGATTGGATTGAGTAATTAGCTGATGGAGGTGTGCGTCGATGGCTATCGTTACGTGCGCGAATACTTGAGTGATGCGGTTATACGCGTGTATGCGGAAATTCCAAAAGCGCGTGGGTATATAATGACAATGTTTTCGGTGAAGGAATTACTTCGATTGGTATATATACGGATAGAAAGAAAGAGATATCGATAGGGTTGTTTGCGAGGATTTTTTGTTTGTGACGTTTATAGGTGGGACGTTATATAGTAATTAGCGAGGTGCAAAGCTGATTGCGAACTCATTATAGATTGAATGTTTTAGTGAAGTTTGTTATTTAAGTTATAGCTTTATCTGATATTTTAATAAAAGAACAGCTTACATTGCATTGGTATATAAATATTTTTTAAATTGTTAAATTTTTGAACAATTTTCATTACTATCGACATTATTTTATATAAGTTAAATATAAGATGCATTATTTACTTACCTCAAAAGCTTGTATGCTAGAATCATCGGATGGAAGACAGCTCGCAACTATCATCTCTCCCTTTGTTAGTCCTGCAAATGACGATATATATATATATTAATTCTTTCGAAGACAAACAAACAATTTACTTTTTATTTAAAATTTCTAGCTTTTAGCTACGCATAAACTACTTATAAAAAAAAACAATAATAATAATAACAACACCAATCATGATAAATTATATCAACCGCGCGGTGTCTTTGACCATATTTTCTCATCGAATCAACATCTATACTTTTATACGTACAATATGCGCGCACACAATTACACACATGATAACGCGGCGTTACCACACAAGTACTACCGCACTCGTATACCTGCTATATCTAGACTCTTTAATGCCAAGGACACTCACGTTCACGTTTCTTCATCCATCATCATCATCATCATCAACATCTGCGAATGATCGGCGCGCCTCCTACGCGATTTTTTTTAACGCCGTCGCCGTTATCAGTCCCCGGCTTATTATATATAAAGCAACGAAAAAGAGTAAAAGAGGCGGACGAATGTGCGATCGCGGTGCTCGCGCGTCGAGCGTAGTAGACACGCGAGGTGTTGTCCGATCATTTCATTGTGTGGAGTCTCTTTATAACTTACCTGCTTTGATGAAACCTTTGGCTAGTGCTTGGGCCATCTTGCCACCACCGACGAAGCCGATTCTTAGCATTTTTTGGTGAAATAGTTCTGCCGCTGGAATGAAATTAGTTTAGATGAGCACACGAAAGAAAAAAAATACCGTTGTTGTTGTTGTTGATGTTGTTATCGTGGGTGTTACTGATTATGTAACTGTATATTTTTTTTTCTATTTTAGTGAAGTATAGTGTTATTAGTGAAATAGATTTGGTAGTTGCTGTCAGGCTAATTGCTCATCGCACTGATATGTTGATAATCCACGAGACTTAAAGTGCAGCACTCAAATTGCTGGAAAGTTTTCTGTCTATATCGAGTATACAGCTGTTACTATCACGGGCTTAAATCGTGCTCGTGCATCCCATCACGTTTATCTGACTTAATGGAATACAGTCTACGGTTAATTCAATGACTTGAAGATACATATATAGTAATAATTGTATATACGAAAATTCGTGATAAAAGAGAAAATTTAACTATAAATAGATTATTTGAAAAGATAATTATTTATTTTCATTATCAAGGTACTTACAATTTAGAAATGTAGCTAGTGAAGTAACAAAATATAAAATAATGTTTACAATATTTTTATTTTATTGAAAATAATTACAAGAATGTCGATGTATACAGATATATTACAATGATATAGAGAAAGAGAACACATGTGGCTAGGCAACCTTTGTCTTTATTAGTAAATAAATAAAATGCACTTTATACAAACAATCTAAATATGAAAAAAATGTCTTATACAAACAGCGCAATCATTAATACAACGCATGGTACAGATAAGAGCTAGCTTGAAAAGGCACTTTTTTTTTTTAAATTTCTATATACAATGAAACGTGTTCTTGAAACGCGCACAAAAGTAATAACCGCGATATATGCGATACTGATTCGATCTTAAAATCAAAGCAATTAGCGCTCGACAAGCAATAATCTATTCCTCTTAAGAAATTTAACAGAAATCAAAGGTGTAATAAACTCTACCACGAATTTTTTATTCAATTCTAACTGCTAACAACACTTACATATAAACAATGTAAAAAAAGAAAAAAAGAAACGCCGAGTAATCGCTAAACAAGGAAGGAATTATAACACACGATCGTTGAAAGAATCAAGCTTAAGAAAACCGACGCGCAAGTGATGTGCGATGACAGCACGTCACGCACTCGAGCGATGCAGATAGACTGAAGTCCCGGGCCGGCTTGTAGCGGCTACTTATAATAAACTTTCGGGCTCTCCTCGATTGCCTCGCCGACTGGAGGCACGTCGTCTTCATGGCGATTCCCTAGCGGCCGTTATAAGTACATCATGGATGTATGGAAAAGTACACGCGGGGGTTTAGGTTTTCCACGTGTATCGTAGGTCACTTTGTGTGTGTGTGTGTCTGTATATGTATATAGTGAGTCATGTGAATTTTTCCGGATTAGGAAAATAGTGAAGTAAGGTTTGATTATTCGTTTGTAGTTTTACTTAAGTTTGATGGTATATTGTTGTAGTGATTTTATAATGGTATAGGGAGATTAGGTAGGTCCTTTGTGGTTCATCATTTTCTCTATTATACGTGTATTTACAATAAATTTATGATACTTGCTAAGATTAATCATGCGATAACGTTATTTATAAACAGTTTCGATAATAACGAGATCGACACAATAAAAGGCGAACAAACAACGTAAAGCTGTTTGCAATAAACAATAATCCATTAGGGATCGAGAGATAATGCACTTTCGGAGCTTGACTATATATATATATATGTAGATGTTATCGAAATGCGCTTTGACATGCACTTTGAGGCTTATACTTTATTTACTTATTATAGGGTTAGCATCAAGGTTAAACTATACAATTAATTTAAGATTTTTCTTTTATTTCGACTTTAATAATATTTTTTACCTTATATTTTTTACCTTCATGATAATTTTGAAAAACAATTGTAAGCTATGTACTGGTCAAGCAATACGGAACGGTACTAACTAATTAAGTAAGAAGAGCTTATAAAGTCTAAATTATAAACATACATACTCACTTTGCATTTTGGCAGTACTCAACATTGTTGAATTAGAAAAAGTTATGTTATATACTATTTATCAATAAAACTTAGGACTCGCAAAAAGTATATATTGTTTATTATAAATCTATAAACTAAAGAAAATTACACTTGCATTTACATAACTATTGGATTGCAGTTACAAGTTGAGTTCTATTTATTAAATTTGTCGTTGTTTGATGGAAATAGCAAAAATGATCAATCTTACTGAGGATGTTAGTATTTTAAGGTTAAAGAAAATACGTTCTCCCTTCTCTACTGATACAGCGCTACTACCGGCAACCCTGTGCCCTCCAATTTCGCTATATACCTATATATACATACAATTTATGATGCAAGGCTTCTAAATACAGGTGTCAGTCGTTGTAGCATAGTTTGTCAATGGATATAGTTTTTGTATTATGAAAATAAAAATTTTCATTTGTTTATGCAAAAAGCTTAAGAAGATATTAAATTTCATGTATAAGATAAAAGTGATCGATCAGACAATTGTTAAATAGTATATAGTCCAGACATTATTATCAGGAATCATGTTGCAATAATGCTACGGGATGTTCATATATAGATACACTGGTGCAATTTGAACCCATATTCATGTGTCATAATCGTTATCGATATTCTAAGTTACAGATAGAAATCGCACATTAAAAGAAATGCTTTTCGTAATTACAAATTTTTCTTTATCGCTATAATTATTTTAACTTTCTCATAAAAATAATATAAACGACAAAACTATTTTGAAACTACATAATTTCAGATTTTATATCTATAAAATAGTTCATGACCACTAAATGAATAATAACAAAAATAGATAATTTCCAATGAACAATACAGTATATATGAAATATATCGTAAACATATAAAGCATGCTCCAGAAATATACAAGCACAGAATAAGAAGTTCTCTCTTCTCTTGTAGCCTCGGTCGAGTCGTGGGTTATCGTGCAACGCTGACCTGTACGCGCGTCGGCGAACCTTGTTTATGAGATAACGTCTGTTAAACTTTTTCTTATACTATAATTTAGTATACACGAATCCCCCATATATATTCATGAAATTGTTATGAAACGATTGCAGTAAAAAATTGGAGCATACTTTGATTATTTCATTTTAATCTTGTTTAAACCATATCAATGGATATATAAAATAATATATTTTGAATTGACAGACAAATTCATATTCTATATTTTTTTTTATTTAAATATCTATATTATTGGTAAATATTTCTTGTATTTACCTATTTGCTTAAAATCTGAATCCATTTTCGCTGTATTTTAAAGATAACTTATAGCTATATAAATGTCGTCAGAATTTTTATCAGATAAATCGCGTTATCTAACGGGATAAAACTTTCTCGATCTCTGTCTTTATGCCAGCCGATATTTTATGATATTTCTTTTTATTATCTTTTCAATTGAGTATCTCTTTAAAAATGAAATAGATAGTTGAGTCAAGATCATTAGTTGTAAACAATAGAGTAACTGATGAAAAATATTTAAAATCTAATATTTTACCATTATAAGGAAATACTTACCATTTAAATCTGTAATAGAAATTTTACGGTATTAAATAAACATATTTATGTTATTTGAATTTTTTAATGAAAACAATTTCTTAGGTGATAGATTGAAATTTTATCGGATTTTTGAAATTTTTTTTATACAAAAAATTTATACATTAGTTTCCATCAAATCGTACATAATTGAGTTTCACTTATATAAGGACATTCATACACCATTTGACATCACAATTTGAAAATTTTTTACTTTCAGGAATTTAACAGTGAAATTATAATTTTTGGTGAGTTAATAATTCGATAAGATTAAATCATTTATGTCTTCAACCGCAGAACATAACCGTCTATTATCATCGAGATCTCTTTTATGTAAGTCTACAAGCTATTTTACTAAATGGCAAATCAAACTAAAACTATGTATAAACTTATTTACGTAATAACCAGTATATTCCTAAAGTAAATAAACTAGTATAAAATATTCTTTGGAATGGACAACGTGTCATGATCAACAATCAAACCAAGCTATATTGTCGATATATAAAAGCTCGCAATTATTATAAAATTTCCTAATCCTAAGTCATGTCCGCTTATCGATGTGGATTATCTACCGACCAAAGATTCCTTGATCTTCTGATCGATCCATTTCCTATAATGCGCAATTCTTACGTAAACTCCCGGCTTGTTGGCTCTTCCGCAATGCTGTCCCCAACTCGTTAATCCGTACAGAGTAAATGCACCTGGAATACAAAAACAGCACGTGTTTATAATCAAGACATCAGAATATTTCGAAATGTAATACAGAAGAGTAATCTTGTACCATTATGTTGACAAGCCAAGGGACCACCAGAATCTCCATCGCAGGTATCTGGACCACCATCCAGATGTCCAGCACAGATCATTCCTTCAGTTATAGCTCCCGATCCATATACATGATCAGCCTTGCAAATTGATTGGTCTAGTAACGGTACCCAACCAAATCTTAGCTTTCGAGAATGCGCTAAAAATAAAAATGTAATTAACGGAATTGTTCATTTGAGATACAATCGAGGAATGAATTGTAAAACATACTGGAAGATCCGGCTTCAACACTGCCAAAGCCACTGATAGTACAATTCAATCCAGCTGGGTATTCGATGTTCTCGTAAGGTAGACAAATTGGCATGACGTTGCGACCTAATGGTATACCTCTTCCCTTTAGTAATACCACAGCAATGTCATTGTTATATTTGTGACCCTTCCGGAAATCTTCATGGATGTAGTAATCCTCGATATTAGCTTCGGCTTCCGTTCCCTCGTCCACCTATATTTGGAATAAGTAAATTTTAATTGTAATACAGATTTTTTCTCAGAACGTCTGGACAATTGACATGAGTTGACGTCGTCATGTGGAAAGATTACACGCGCCGTCCGTACGACCTTTACCTTTGTTAAATAATTTTGATGTACCTTGATTTCTGATAAGAAATAGGAATCGACTTTTATCGTCTGCATCTAGTTTTATCTTTAGACATTTTTTGACGGTTATAGATTATTATGTCTGAGGAAAGACTACCCGGAATTACAGGAACTGGGTAACACGATAAAAATATAATGTATTGCAATTGATTCGCAATCGACAAATGTGTCTTTCCATCAAATATCAGGTGATTCATCGTAGGAAACGAACGGTATTTGTTGGTACCAGATATTAAGTTATACTAATTTTCTTGAAACTGTTTGAAGTGGTCCAAATGTTCCTATTGTTATGCAACAAAGTATGTTTCTCAAAGAAATCTTGAACGATTGTTAAAACACACACGTGCTTTATCGCGTTAGCTTATCAATTTGTCGAGTTAATTTCCATACTGAAATTTTGAATTAATTTACGAAGAACTTGTTAAGTGAAAATAAGAAGTTACGAGGTACAAATAAAGAACATACCACCACTTTGCAAATGTTTTTATTATCATTTATATAACATATTTATTATTATATGACTAAAAACGTTTTAAAAAAATGTAACTTTCACGTTTTTAATTTACTCATATGCTCTAATATTTCTTTGAGAAGTTTATCATCTATTTTCTTTTTCGTCTTCTCAATCTCATCTTTGATATTTTCTTTCTTCTTTTCCTTGCTCTCATGTGAATCATCATTGGAACTTGATTCTTCTGACTGAAAGAATTCAGAAACCAAATATATCCACATGACATTTGAATTGAAATTCTTTCTTTTTTAACTTATGAATAATATAAATATACACTTACGCTATCATCGCTCTTATAGGGTTTTTTATGTTTATAATTACACTTGACATTATTAGGCCAGTCGCAGACGCCTTTTTTAGGGTTAAAAAGCGTTCCAGGTCCACATTGTTGTACGTGTGGTCTCCCGTTCCAGCAGTTAACGTATGAGCCACGATCCGGTGGATAGGGATACTGACCTGTCGAGTGGCTGGTAGGGCAACGGGGTCCGTAATATGGGGAAGGTCTACCGTGAGGTTTCTTTAACAAAATCGAAAATTAGTTTGAAAATTATGATTAATATCTTAATGCTAAATATGGTTTCTTGATATCTCACCGGGGCGTAGTTATTCTGGTACCTGTTATAGTTTCTATTATAACCTCCGTTGTAACCCTGGGGGTAAGCAGTTACTACTCCACAGATGCTTATCAAAGCAATTAAAGAAAAAAAGCTTGTCATCTGTGGATCAAAAAATTTTATTAATGTCGTATTACATTGATTAACTTAAATGTTAATTATTAAAAGTACTTACTTTAACAAGCTACTTCTCAATTCTGCAGAAATTTTTAAAATAGCATAATTTTTGTTCCATCACAATTTACGTTAGAATTATTTAAATTTCAAACGAAAATTTAAATTTATCAATGCCGTCATAGCGTTTTCGTTTATCTTTGCTTACATTATACTTTTTATTGCTTTCTTACACATTCACTAGCACTTACTTAATTCTACACTTTTTAAAAGTATTAAAAGGAGTCATTTTTGTACATCAAGTTTAAGAGAGATTTATTAATTGTTTAATAGTAATGAATTTTATGTGTAGTCTTTCCTTAGCCCATAATAATTTATTTAATTTTTGTAAATTTTGTATATTTTTTACGTAGAAATTCGAAATATATTTATTTATTTACTTTTTTTTTAATAAAGTAACTCACCTCAGTATTGTAATCTCCTGCGCGCACGAAGTAGGTGCCCTTGTTGTATCCTTCGAGGCAATGTGCCGCTGTTAAAACATGAAGTGGCGAGAGAATAACAGCTCCGCACCAATGGCTCGATCTGCTGTGGCCTCTTACTCGTATACTTGCCTTTATTTACAGTCATTTTATTTAATGCAATTTGTTTTGTTAAAAATATTACTAATGTCGATAAAACACACAATTATTAAATATTAGTCACTTGTAGTAAGAGATCAACTGCAGGAATTATAATATAAGAAATATTTGAACTATTTATGTTTGCATGAATATTAATCAACGTAAGAGCATCAATACGTTTAACAAATATAATTTTTACCTGGCTTTTAAAAGTTTGTTGCTGCTCAAGTTGTGACTTACTCATCAGTGGTGAGTTTAGGCAGATTAAAATTTTATAAATGCACAACGTACTTATAGTAATAATAAAATAAGAAAATAATAAGAAAAACACTGGTGATAATAAGGTAATTCCCATCTGAATTTTTTACATGATTAACCATCTGATTATTATGTCAATTCGTATATTGTTGTTTACATAAACATTTATATAAATATCAGAGATTAGCCGGGTAAGAATCAGGCAGAGACAATAAATTAAGTGAACATTCACGTGAGAAATCAAATGATTAACCACCTGATTTCGATCCAACAATATTTCTTGAGTACTTTAAAAGTTACCACCTGTTTTTTATCAGTTTAAATATGAGATGAACAATCAAGTGGAAAATCAGGTAAAAATTCCGATTGAAATGTTAACTGATTAATCACTTCCAAAAATCATATGAATATTTTGCAGCCAAGAAAAAAATTAATTAGATAGCAAAAGAGGATCCAAGAATACATAAACAAACTTCGGGTAAGGTAAAGCCTCTGCAGATGAAAAAAAAAACTTAGATATACAACGCATAAAAGAAATCTAATAACTGAGAAAGGATCTAGCAGTAGAGTCAGTAATATAAGTCAAGGTGCAATCAGGCAGACAGCAAAACGACATTAGTGAATGTACCTGCCAGGGATAAGATCCACGAGGTGCGATCGAGCTGCGCACGACTCTTTCAAACATGAGGTCATCGTCTTCGTTGAAGTCCTCAGGTCGTTTGCCACACTCGGTAGGCAACAAATCGTTGACGTCGAAGTCCGGTAAGGCGCGCGGCTCTCCCACGTAGCTGTTCTGTTCGTCACACACAAATAAGGAACTGATGCTTTTCGTTTTCTACAATCTCTTATATAGTCAACAGTTGTTAGTAGTTTAAGTTTAATTTGTCTTCTGATTCGTAAATGAATTGATATATTACTATGATAACTCAAAGATTAATTGAAAAAATTACTGATGAACGAATGGAATAAAAAATATAATTGTAATTAAATTATAAAGCGTGTTGAAAAAGAAACGGATCCCCGATCTCAGAATCTAAGCGTTGTAGGGATAAATGATGACCTTCAAATGATCTTCAAGGTCAATGTCAAGGTCACGTTTGAGATCACAGATGAACATATCTTTAATCACTGAAAGAGGTCATTTTTTCCTATGACGCTTAGATTCTGAGATATGAGGAGTTCGTTTCTTTTTGAACATTCTTTATAACTATTTCAAGATGAAAAAACTTAAAATAAAAATAAAATATTCATGTTAAAAATATTATTTCTAAACGTTGCACAAAAACAAAAATAAAACTTCTATACCTTATTAAATTACATTTATTAATCTAAGAAATGATACAAATATACATTAATAAATTAGTCAACCATAGATATATAGACAACACAAACAAACATATGGCACATTGATATATATGGCAACAACACATTCGTAGAATGAGTACTAAACTTTGATCAATTTACTCGTTCTAGTCTTAAAAAGCCTTTTATAAAGCATTTAGGCGATTCTTCAAGCGCGCATGTCTCGCACGAATTACCTCATACTCCGGGGGTATAGCTCCAGCTGTGCACACCACACCGACGTCCTCGTTATGATCACAGTTGTGTCTGCCCCAGTGATCATGCTCGCAGCGGTAGAGTTGCGTCTCGTTGCCGTAACAGAAGACCTGCAAATTAAAATTTAAAAACGTGAAATGGAATATTTACATTGAGTATTTATGTATAGCTTTCGTGTGACAATCCGTACCTCGTCTAACCAGATGGGACCATCGCCAGGACCAAAGTAACCATTCTTCTTCACCATTGCTGGTCCACCGTATCCCAGAGATCGACAGATTACTTTGGCAGTGTTGTTGGAAAAGTCATCGTCACAGACGGTTCCCCAGATTCCGTGATGACGAATCTCAACTCTGCCTTCCATCGGGCTGCTACCATTGGCTAAACGTAGCTCGAATGGTGCCTGAGTGCGAAATAATATTTCAATTAATTATTTAAACTAACATTTAAGAAATCTAATGAATAAAAGTTAACTTACGTCACAGTGCACAGGACTTTCGTCAGATCCGTCAGGACAATCTGAAACCTCATCACAGATGAAAGGGGTTGGAATGCACACTGGTGAGTTGTCACACTTCCATTGACCTTCTTGGCACTTGTCGATATCTGTTTTGCAAATAAGACCAACTGCTTCTTCCGGCTCGCAATTATGCTTTCCCCAGCTACGTACAATCAGACAAAAAAAAATCCATTCAAATTCTTGGAATTACAAGTCACAATTATTGGAATTAAATTCGTTCAAAATTTACCCTTCGAAATCACACTCTCTGATAGTGCTTTCATTTCCCATACATCTCAACTGATCTACCATGAATGCATCTGGAGGATCCATATTGCCATAAAATCCACCTGGTCGGACTTCGAGTGCTCCCAGTTTGAAACCAAGTTCTCGACACACAACGGTAGCATCGACCATGTCGAAACTATCGTCGCACACTTGTCCCCATTTTCCCAAAACTTTGTAACAATGTAAATTATGTAATGTGTTAATAAACATGAATTATAATTTTCTGTAAAATTCCTTTTTTTAAATGTGGTACTTACTTTTGACTTCGACTCTACCCTCATGACTAGAATTGGCTCCAGACAAACGAATCGAGTAGTCAAGATTTGCTACAGTGCACACTTTTTCGTCAGATCGATCGATGCAGTCGTTTTTGCCATCACATACTTTTGTACGATTGATGCATTTTTGATTGGCGCAGACGAACATATCATCGCAATCGATCGTATGGTCCTTCATCTCATAGTAATCGTGGTCCTTGCTCTCGACTAAAGCTCCCGTCATGCCGAGATTGCTATCAGATAAGAAGCACACATTGCCTTCAGCTCTGAAATTAAAAGTTTCTTTTGTTATCATCGTTTTTATAAACAAAGAATAATTATGAATTAAAAAATACAACGTACTGATGGGTAAAGGATCGACAAGTGAAGTCAGCTTCTTTGCAACGCAAAGCACAAGTTTTCGCTGGAGTATTAAGCCATTTTTCGACTTCGAATCCGTCTAGCTTATGTTTTGGAATTTTCTTGAAAAAATTCATATGCGATGCACATTGTCTCTCATCTGCACCGTTTGTACAATCCTAACAATGGATTTGTCGAATTTTAATATAATTATGCCGTAGTTTGTAATGACATACTTAAACTTTGACTACTTACCTCTTCTCCATCGCATACCCATGGTGACGGTATACATTCACCAGGTAAACATTCAAAGTGCTTTGGTTTACATGTACCCGTGAGGTGTGATTTCTTAGATACTATAATTAAATAAATACATGATAAAATCTTCAATCGAAAATTTGTTATATAACTTTGTTCTAATACTCACACATCTTCCCACAATAAGGAATATCACAATACTCGTATTCGCCCCGAGGACCAGTGAAGCACCAGGGCCTTGATTCTTTATTAGGGTTGGGATTTCGGCAGAAATTGTGGGATCTTAATTTTTCTCTGGCTTCTTTGTTTGGCACCTAGTAGAAGAATAAATCTTTTTACAAAACTCGTTTATGGATGATTTTAGTGAAAAATGAATATGCCATTATATGATTTTTACTAACTTTAGCCATGAGTGAACGTGTCACTGATGGATCAGACCAAGACAAGCACTCCCGTCCCGTAGCACTGAAACTTGCGTTTCCGTAATATTGATTACCATTTCCATACACGCACCCTACAAACAATATATATGTTTACTTATTATTTAATAAATTTATTAAAAATGAAAAGAATACTAAGTTATATAATGTTTTACCGATGTCATCATAAGGTCTCTCGCAAATGTAATAATGGCCTTTGTTCGAATTAGCACAATCTTCGACGTCCCAGAAAAAGTAATCAGTTTTGCAGTGATTATCAGGACGATCATGGCATGGGAATTTCCTCTTCATTACAATGCAAACTGGACGAGTACCAGCAAACGGAGCTGATTTCTTATCCCCCATCCATCCAGGCCACCACTTAGTAAACCTAATATTTATAATATTATAATTATTATTTTCACTCGATTCATTAATATTTTCTTAAGAGTAGCCAAGTTAATTTATTCATACTTGAATTTAGCAATATTGGCATCCTCCCACATCCATATTGTTCTGTTCAACATGGTGAAACCCATGCCTGCTGTCATGATCGAATCTGCTTCTGGTTTATTTTGGATCAGCATTTCAGAGACAAAATTGTTTTCTGACTGGTCAATAATGTCAATCAATCGCGATCCCCGACGTTGACAATAATCATGAGCTTCAGCATGATTGAGAGCCTGAGTTGGTTCAGCGAAATGATAACATTGTCCATCATGCGGCAGCTCATCCTTGCGACAATGAGCCACACGATGTGGCAGACAACGGACTGCTACTGCGTCTCGTTCTACTTGACACTGGGGTTTGTGCTCAAATCTGCGAAAAACACATAGTAAAATATTGATATATGATATAGATAGACTAATTTTAATCGAAAAGTTGTTTAATATTAGTTAAAAAATATGAAATACGTACTTGCAAGACTGAATTTTATTCTCATTACCCTGACATGTGATTTTACTAGCAGCAATCCATTTCGGTACTTGAGAAGTTATTGGTCGACCTTGCCAAGCCATAGCTGCACCTCTAAACGGATAATTTTTTTTAGTCTTATGAATAACTGAAGAAGTACGACATTTTTCAAGCGCATAATTTATTTTTGTACCTTCTATATCCAAGCTGTTTGCAGACTACATTAGCTTCCTTTAGAGTCCATTCTTCTTTGGCATCGCAAACTACACCCCAACCAGGTCGAGCTCCTTGAACTTCTAAAAATCCTTCAGATGGATCGGAGCCTCCTCGCAAACGAATGATCTGTTAATAATTATGTAATTATTATTTTGTGATTATGAGGAATATAAAATTCACTAAATAAAAATATAATAAGAATGCTACTTACTTGACCAGATAATGGAGTAATTTGACCTGGTCTAAATGTATCAACAACTAAAGACGATGATTTTTCAGTCATATTATAATGAACTGGAAATGGTGTTTCTTCTGGAAATATCATTATAATTTAAAATATCTTTACTCATACATAAAGCGCATAATAAAATGAAAATATTTCAATCCAGTACAAGTAAATTGATGCATGAAGTAAGATAGTCAAAAGTGCGGAAGCTATTTATTTTACTAAAGCCGCAGTCAAGCATAGACCTTACCTCACTGAGATATTTTTTCTATAGCTCCTTTAAAATACAATCAATATAATTTTTAATTATAAAGCTAATATTTATCATTATAAAAGTTACCATCTATAAAAGGTGCTAATTCAACTTCCGAAAGATGATTTGGCTTTTTCTTTCCAACTCTCATGACGACTGACTTATCGTCTCTAGGATTCGTCTTTTCTTTATTTGGAAAAACTAATTGAGGTTTCCATGGCTTGTTCCCATCTGATGTTTCAACCTCAACAGTGAAATCATCTTCTGTTGATTGTTCTCGCGAATCGGCATAGTCTTTAAATTTCTTTTCAGTTCTATCATTCCAAGTAGATTTATGTTCATTTATAGGTAATGATGAATTCCAATCTTCTTCAAGCTCAATAGAAACCGTTGGTAAACTAGCATCCAATGTTGGATTACGAACATAAACGAATTCTTTATTTCTTTCATCTGAATCGATAACTTCGGGACTCTCTGGTTTTGATTTTCCAACTTGAGTACTTGTTGTCTACAAGTTTTTTTATTTTATTATACACAATTAACAATTTAATTAATATTTAAGTCCAATAATTACCATAGTAATGTTTAAAACACTAGGATATTGCGTGTTGGGTTTGGGTGTAGTAGGTTTATACGATGGTATAGCACCATGGTGGGACTCGCTAGGGAAAAGATTCTCCGAATTAGAAGAGTTTTGCTGCCTCGTTCTTGAATGGCCTTGATAAATGATGGGGTCCTGCGTTATAAAATGTGCTCTTGTTCCGTTCACATTCACGTATACTCTTGCTGGCCGAACGTTTTTCGTGCTGTTGTATGTTTGGTTTGGACCTACAAATAATTTTTAGGTATTTACAAATTTCAGAGCAGACCGATGTACCATTACTAATTTATTAGTAATTTATTTGTAATGAAATTAAAAAAAAATAAATCTATCAGACATCTAAAAATTTGTGATATTGTAGATTACCTGCAACAGATGCGTTTTCAAATTGGTACGGAGTACTTGTCCACGGTCCATTATTTGAATTATATATATTTGGATTTGCAGCTCTATCAAATGGTTGTTCATTATTCGGCACTAGATTAGGACCTAAACATTCAGTTACCAGTGCAAATAATTGTAATTAATCATCACGTTGTGTAAAATAATTAAATTCCCACCTTAGTGTATTTAAAGTAGTACCCAATTTCATTCCAGATTGTGATTGTAATTTCCAACGATGTCAATCACAAACTTATAATCACACATGACTAAATATTTTCCATGTTTAAATAGACAAAATAATCGTTATGCGTGTTTCACTATCATGCAAGATGCACTTCTCTTTGCGGCGATGCTAAAGCTGTAAGTATATCACGATGCAAAAGCAGTGCAGTTTTCTTCATGCATCAGTTTGAAATGTAAATGTAATTTACTAAATAAAGTGTTATCGTATACACTATGCAAAATAAATACATTTTCTTCATGCGATTTTTAACATCAACATGTAATTATGCCATATCTCTAATTTAACTTTCATGTAGTTATTTAAGACATTTATCAAAATAAACTCAAGCCAGAGTTTAATACACAATATACCTATCATTAAATTAATCACTATGTATACATTTAATTTTAAAAAAATTTCAATACTTTATTAAAAATTAAATTATGGCATTCAAGAAAATGTATAAAAATAATCCCCTAGATAAGAGAGCAAGCAAAAGTATATTAAAAAAAACGAACCTTCAGTAGGACGTCGAGTTGGATAACTTGGTCTCTGTTCAAAACCAGGTCCTAAACCTCTCCAGGTACTTGGTTGGAAAGAGCTAGATACTGGCTGAATAGTTTCCGGAGAATTCCATCTTCCGTAATCACTTCCCTTATCAGCTCTACTATAATTTCTCCTATCACTTGAAGGTGTCAAAGCCCCGCCATACTGGGAATCAGGAAGAGGAGGTTGAAGGCCACTGCTTGGTTTTTGAACCCATGCATGTCCCTGGTTCAATCCGCTATCCGAAGTATTTTCTTCCTCGCTCGAAGTTTCAGCCACTCTAGGATAATTATTTGGTGGTTGAGGTTGATTTTGATTGGATCCCTGAGGATGGTTGTAAGGATAACCGTGGCCGTTGAAATTGTAACCTGGCTGTTGTACCCCTAAAAATCGACATTTTTATATAAACCGCCGTATAATAATCAACTAAAATCTTCTTTTTTGATAATGTTACGTGAATGAGTACAAAATTTTACAGAAAAAGTTATTTTACCTGGTTGATAGCCAGGACGAGGGTATTGCCCTTGACCAGATTCTTGATCAGGTTGAGGGAAATTTTGATTATGATGATGGTGATGATAATGGGGAAACTCCTGACCGTTTTGATTGTAATGAGGGAATTGTCCAGATTGTGAATTTTCGTTTTGAGAGTGATGTTGAGGGTGGCCATGATGCTGAGCATGATGATGCTGATGATGGCCATGGTTATGAGTGTGATCATGTTCCAGCGGACCTTGTGGTCTTTGTTGATCATACGGTGATCCTTGAGGCTGTATGCCACTGGCTGCTCCATAGTACTCGTTTTGGCCTCCATTCCATGATCCTGGATGGCCCTGTTGATGATGTCCTTGCTGGTTATTCCATGAACCTTCTTGATTCGTGTTATGATTATATCCGTACTGATTTGTTGATGGGCCAGATGTTCCAGAATTGTAATGGCCGTAACCCTGTTGATTGGTTGGTGAGCCACCTTGATTCTGACCTTGGTATCCTTGAGGATTCCAATTTTGATTGTTAGTTGGACCTGCTTGATGGGATGTTGGTCCGATACCGTGATCTGGTTGTCCATAATTAGGAGGATTATAGGGTAATCCTGTTGAATGTACATTTGGTCTGCTTTCGTATCCAGATTGATCGTAACCTGGATAAATGGCTGGTTGTTGAGTGGGTGAAGGATTTTCTAAAATATAAATTTACGATAGCTTAGATACACTTAGATATTATTATATTATTATATATTACTAATGGAAATTTGTTACAAATTATTAATTCGCAGTCATAAGCAATAATACGTAAGCAATTGAATGTATTTATTTTCCGAAAACACGTAGTTCTTAATAATAAAAACGTTAATTCTTAATAATAGATCAATGTTCGTTATTGAGTTGTTAAGATTAGAAATTGTTAGACTTGTTAAGATTAGAAATTGAATAACTGTATACAAGCTTTTAAATAATGCAAAATTCATAATTAAATTTTATCAACTTAGGCTATATACATTTATATTTAAATGATAATTTAAATATTAAAATTATCCTGGCAAAGATAAAAGTATAATTTTTTTTATTTTCATCTCAACAAAAATGATCGCGTTTGCTGTCAAAAATAATTAAAAACGGCCATGTACGAAAGAACATGTCAATACGATGTTTCAAATAAATACTACTCATGCGGTAAGACTCGATATATAGTAAAAATATACAAATAATATGAAATTATTTTCTTTATGTTGCTATATCTCTCAAAATAATCCTGCTTGCTGTATTGCAAATCCGACTACGTTATTTTTATTATTGTAGAGTATGTACGTATACGTGCAGGCGCGCATTAGCGCGTGTAAAAAATTCTAGTTTTTTTAGATCAGAAACAAGTTAGATTTGTAGATTGTAAATAAGTGTCTTTACCACTAGGGATAGATATAGGGTCCCTATATTAAAATCCCAAATTTAAAAAATGAATATCTCAATATTTCACTTCACAAGCTAATTCTCTATGATTCAGCAGTAAATTAATCATTCTTAAATCAGTTTACTTGCAAAGTTTTAGAATAAGCTAGAACAATTTGATTTTCCGGAGATATTACTCATTTATCTAAAAATTTAATTTTTTATAACTATTAGTTATTAGGTTTTATTTAAACTTTGAAATGAAGCTTTATTTAAATCAAATAAATAAGTTATAAAAACTCAAAATGATAATTGTATTAGCCCGGGCTGACAGATTCATAATATACCTATAGTATGAGTGTTGTAATGTATATCGTACATGGTTCACGTTAAGGTTTACTTTAATCTGTATTTAATGATGATTTGGTTACAGCGCTGAAACCAAATTCTTTTTACTATTTAAACGTTTCTATAAAACATTTATATCTAGTTTTATATTTACGAATATCTTTGTTTTGCACTTAATCTACTAAATTTTACGGAAAACATTTATCTTTGCATTAGGCGCTACGCAATATTTCGACCAACATTAATTTCAACAACCATCAGTTATAACTATTGGGAAACACAAATTTTCATCAAAGAAAAATTACTTTCATCATAAATAATTCGGTATATATATACTTCGTTCGAATCTTTTCATTATTTTTATTATCAAAATCGCAAACGTATTTATTATTGTATGTATATATATATTTTTTTCTCAGTATTATCCAAAGTAATCCCAATTCCAACCTCCGCAACCAGGAACGTTGTAAGGCCAGTCGCAAACAAGTGATATCGGATTGAACACCGTGCCAGGTCCACAATCCATGATGTAAGTAACGCCATTCGCGCATTGCAGGAATTTCTCACAGGTCTGAGGATGTGGCAAAAATCCAGAGAAATTCGGCGGACATTCGATTACTAATGCTGAACGTCGATTATTTCCTTGGTCCTGACCTTGTATTCTAACATCGATTAGATGGCCGTACGCATCTGGATCATCTGGAGGTACACCAGGGTACGATTGATCTCCTCCGTTGTTATTGTTTCCGGAGTTCGGAACTGCGTACGCATCTACAATAAAAGAAAATTATCAATATTTTTTATATTTATATTGATTACGGTAAACGTCGATTTTTATAGTTATATATAAAAGTAACGAACTTTCACAGCCTTTGACGTTCCTAGGCCAGTCGCAGACTTTCATCATGGGATTGAAAACTGTACCAGGTCCACAATCCATGATGTACGTGTTCCCATTCGCGCATTGCAAGTACTTCGTACAATCCGACGGGTGAGCTACCAGACCGGCTAAATTTGGCGGGCAAGTAGGTTCCTAAATCACAAACAATTATATAAAAAATATCTTGTACATTAATACTTAATAGAGTTAAAATACCCAATATATACCTGTTGACGTTCGAATCTATTTTCCCTCGTTCCGCTAGCATCCACAAGATCAGCGGAACTAGCGAAATCAGCGAGCTCACCACCGTAGCATTTGACCTTATCAGGAAAGTCGCATTCTAAGGTATCAGGACTAAACAAAGTGCCTGGTGCACAAGGTTGGACGAATGCTCGACCGTTCCAGCAAGTCACGTAGAATTTGCAATCCGGAGGGTAGACGAAGACACCGCTCGCATCGGGCGATGGACATTGTACGCCGAGATTAGAGTCGTACTTGGCTACGTGCTCCGACGAGCGATCCGATAGTTTTGGTATCTTTTCTTTGCGTGGTTTCTGGGGAAATGGTTTTTTTTTTTAGTTTTGTCATGATAGGTAATATAAAAATTGTGGTATTTTTTTTTTAACTCTTTGGTTGATATAATTTTAGTTGTACCTTCTAAATTCGAATAAATGAAATTCACTTTAATTAATTGAATATTTATTTATTGAAAGTGTATATATATGTTGCAATAAGTGCACGATTATATTTACTCAAATAAGGGAATATACACTTCAAATTTAGAGAGTAAATAAAAATATATCGAGAATCTCTTTCATAAAATTGTACAAACTAAAAAAGTTACGATATTTCATGGAAAATTTCATAGTGAATCATACGGTGACTTTGTTCCCTGTGCTTATCATATTTTTCTTTAAAGTATAATCATTATTCCTAATTATTATAGTAATACTAATCATATTCCATATAATAAATAATATACAGTATATTTGTATTTATCAATAAACAAGCAACTATCCCAAATATTAATTCCAATAAAGTAATTATCAAATCTGAATCCTCAATCCGGCCTAATTTGCATACAATAAATGAACAATCGCAATATACAATACCTTACTCTCACTCGTGATCCCCTCGTACCACTCATCATCCTCCTTATTATTAACACCTTGACCGTTGAACTCGTTATGGCCACGCGAAGGTTGCCACTTTTGATTATCAACAGGAATCATTGGATTCTGTTGATGGAACTCGTAAGAGTGACCAGCGTACTGATCGGGTTTCCATCCAGAATTAAACTGACTGGGTCCATTATTCTGTATGGGATTGTGAACGTTAAAGTTTTCACCGACACGAGAGCTTGGTGTTGTTTGAACGTTTGGTTTTTCAGTGCTAGCTTGGTTTTGCCGGTCGTACCAGCTGACGATTCGTTTTACAATTGGAGCCTTGTGCTCGTCGTTGACGATTGCCAGGGAGTCCTGAGGAACGAGGGGATAATTATGGAAATTTAGCAATATGGTAAAAAGATGGAAATGAGGTTTTGGTTTGGTGTTTTAATACATCCTTGAAAATTATATGTTTTTTGTATAGTTTATACAAACGATTACACAAATCGTGTGTAGAACTTTACATTGGTACCACACAAATATCGTGTACTTTTTTCCTACTAAATCTTAAAATTCCACAAAAATGTGTGTTATACTAATTCCAATTTTGGCACAATAAAACTTGTAATTAAAATTGTACCTCGTTTTCAACGGTGCAAAAGTCTGTACAAATAGAGAATCTGATAATGATATATATTATGCAGTCGCAGCGCAGCTGTTTCATTCTATTTAATCAATATAAATAACTGGTTTTTGCGCATAAAAAGTACGATAAGGTTTTGATGCGGGAAAAGCGTGACATTATTGCAAAAAAAGCAAACATCATTTTACTCAGTACATGTAATGTTGTATATATACCGCAGGCAATTTACGTAAAATAATTTATTTAATCGAGTCAAATTAACGAATACACATTTCCGAGTAATACTATATTAATCAACTAAAGAAATTTCAAGCTAACGCTATTATTTGTTTATCATCGCGAAACCATTACAACGCTGAAAACTGCCTGAATGATGTACGTGAGCGCGCATCTCTGTGCTGTTAAAATGAGTCAAGCAAAAATTACGAACTTCCTTGACTATATTGTTTTTTTTTCTAATTCACTTTTAAAAGGTAACCAGGCAATTATATACTACGAGTTTATTATTTGTCAACGGTTACAAGCGCGTAGAAAGAAACCGGTAATAATTTAACTATTACGCAAGCATTATAGTTATATATACTTCTATTGTAATTCACACAAGTTCAATGACAACTTTTAATTTAGTATATCCGTGATCGATCGTAAGTTTGTCTTTCCAAAATAACCAAGCAATTAATAATCATGTCAATCGTTATAGGAAAAAACTAGCATCCGCAAACGTAGATGAATTAATCGCCGAACTCCCGATTGATAAAAAAATTAGATAGCAATTCTTGTTTGCAGTGATGTATATATATATGCTTACCTCGGCAGGAACATTCTTTTCCAAGTCGAATAGCGTTCCATAACAGCTTGTGAAATAGCCAAACAAAAGCACTGCTAGGAAAAGCTCACACTTGTTCCTCCCCATTATCAATCACTATTATGTTTAGTAAGTTTTTTCGATACCAAACATGCTATATACACTTCACGATGCTTTTCCTCTCTGGGTTTTATATTAACTTTGGCTGTTTTCTGTGTACAAATATAAACAAAGATAGCACTTGTATTTATTTTATTCGTGATATTGAAAAGAAAAATCGCTAAAATTATGTTTATTTAAAAAACAAAAAAAAAACGATGTGGATGATACGCGCACTCACTAAAACCTGTACATACTCAATAACAACCACCTTGCCGACCCATTAAATCAAATGACACTAACCAAACACACTATACACTTAAATTATATACTCCGATGTTCAGTTCCGAAAATTCGAACGTTTTGTATATATATATATATATATAAAACAACACACGATGATGCGTGCGCGCGGCTTTTCTCGAACCGACTGAAACTGACCGAGCTACGCGCGTTTCTCTCTCTGTTCTCCCCCGAAAGCTTCAACTCTCTACTGGCTGCTCTTGGGAAAAGAAAAAAGGTTATCGCTGCGGGTCGCCTCTCGACGAATCCCACGACAATGAGACCAAGTGCGACGCATCTGCCTGCTCGCGGCGACTCTTGCTGTCTTTCTCGTTTTCTCTCTCTCTTTCTTTTTCCTCGCAAATGGAGCATCTTCGTCACTGCCGTCGCGCACGTTGCGAGATGCTGTGATGCTCTAAGATGCAGCGCTTGTTGTTTTTGCGCGAGAGAGAGAGAGAGAGAGAGAGAGAGAGAGTTCTAGGAAGGATTTTTCGGAAAAGGTTTTCGTGTAGTATGGGATGAGATGGGTTTAAGTGACCTTTTGTTGATAGAAAAATATGGTATTTCAACTTATAGATGAGAAAAAAAAAATGATTTGTCGAAGAGAAAAATTTCGAATGGAATTCGCAAAATCAAAAGAAAATTATACGTTTCGAGTGCGTTTGCCTTGAATCAGGAGCTGTTATTACACTATACTGTTCTCTGTTATTTAATATGAAAAAAACACAGCTTTATACAATAATAGCATTGCAATTAAATTATGCGTTTAGATTTGTTATACAAGACGAAACTATCGAACCGCGCAAACCCTTTGATTAAGTTTATTATCTGCTGTTTACTTGCTCACTGTGCATCTTATGGACTTTACTCGTTAATTTGATACATTAAAGTATAGACATCACATTTTACTGTTAATATTTACAATTTTTCAATTTATTCATATAATAACACATAAATATTAATACAATAATTTACCCACAAAAACTATATACAAGATATAACGGATCATTTTATTAGATTTGTACACACATACTAATTCTCCGAACCAAAGATTTTTCCCGCACGTTATATATTCGTCAGCACGACATCTCATACTTTTTTTATCATCAAAAAAATTAGTTCAGCAGCCTTCGAGCGTAAGTATAGCGTAAACAAAAATTTCGAGTCAGAATTATCATCATTCGAGCTTGGAAAACCCAACGCGCAAACGGCGGAGGCTGCGATATGCGCGGTGATCTGATATAATGTGAATTGAGACGACAATTGTGATGAGCTTATATATGCGTCTTGAAAAGATCATGAGGCACACGCGTTCGATCATGAATGGATTCATTGACGTTATAAAGACCGTAACACGAGAATTGGATCGTGACCCTCGTGAATATGGGGTATACACACACATATATATATATAGAGAGTTTGGTACAATAATGCTGCAGTTGCGCGAGAGTCGCAAGCTTGCGAAAGACGTATATGAAGATGTACGGAGAAAAAGTGATGCCACAATGATTGTGGGAGATAAAAATTATGATGATATGTGGTGAAGGATACAATATATATAAGAGAATGAAAAGTTTTAAATCGTTTCTTTTTACTTTATTATGAAAATTTTCTTGACTTTTCATTTTCTTATTTTGTGGGAAATATAAGATAATGAAAATCTACTTCGATTGAATTGGTGTTGATTAACGATGATTTAGTTAGCGAGTATCACGTTTCGATTTAAAAATAAGTGTCTTAATAGGTTTATGGCCATACGTACAATTATGAAGAGCAAAATCAAAAGCTTTACCCACTTCCTTCTTTGTTCAACATAATATACGCGAACAATATCGCTGTGCGCTCCGCTGACTCTTAATTGTCAGTACGTTCCGCCTTAAAGGCGCCATCCGACTTTTATACTTTTTTAAACTGCCAATTGTAGGGTATATAAAAAGATTAAATCAAGCCACACAAAATGCGTGGAATATTAATCATGATGGATGATCATCGCAAATAATATTTTTGTTTTCCTGTTTATTTAAATTCCACTTTTGTTTGATCTGATTTAGCTTAATCAACGGTTTCTATATAGTTATTTGAGGAATTAAGACGAGAGAGGTTGTCTTGTATATATATTTGTACGAGTTAAAGGTCGCGTCGTTAACGTATGGAACTTTTTTTTTGTTGTTGATTTTCAGAATCCCTATAT